>NDXB01016050.1:0-11792 GCA_002631895.1 Agapornis roseicollis
CAGTGCCTGTGCCCAGGAGGCCCAGGGCCATGTCCCTGCCCATGGTGGCCACACACTGGGCATTGCTGGGGGGGGTCCCTGTAAAGAAATCTCTATGTTCAGACTGTACCCATAAAGGCTTTGATACCACGTGCAGTCGTTTGACTGTGGTGATCCCAAAGGTGAAAGAAAGGGGTTTGGGTTCCTTCTGTACAATCTTTGTGGAAATGTAGAGAGCATGCAGCGTTTCCTCACCGTTCCTTACCACTACACCAATTGGCATTTGCTTCTACACTGCTTATGGTGAGGTCTTCTTCTTGGAAAGGAGAATTCAAGAAATCTCTTCTGCGTTTGTTACACAGGGTAACATTTGTAGCAGTGGGTGTTTAGAGATTTGCATGTGTTTGTTAACATTCCTGTGTCTAGTCTGGGGGTCTACCTCTTGTATTACTGCTTGAATGCAACACTTCACTGATTTATGCCTAATTTCATGTTCGCAAAAGCTCACCAAAGTGTTTTGATCCCAATTTGTTTTAAACTGTCTGGGCCAAGCAGGTTTTCCCTGCAACACTCATGAATCTTAAGTAAGTGATTATTAAAACCCTCAGTGAACTATCATGTAAGAAGAACATGGAGCTAGGATAGGATCTGGTTTGAGACCATCTTAAGGCCCTGAACATGCACACGTCCATGAGACCTGATGAAATCCATCCGCGGGTTCTGAAGGAGCTGGCGAGTGAAGTTGTTAGGCCACTGGCCATCATATTTGAAAGATCATGACAATCAGGTGAAGTTCCAGACGACTGGAAAAAGGGAAATATAACCCCCATTTTCAAGAAGGGGAAAATGGATAACCCAGGGAACTACAGAGCAATTAGTCTCACCTCTGTGCCTGGCAAAATCTTTCCTTGAAGGCCGGCTAAGGCACATGAAAAACAACAAGGTGCTTGGTGGCATCCAGCATGGCTTCACTAAGGGAAAATCCTGCCTGACCAATCTGGTGGCCTTCTATGATGGGCCTGCAGAACTGATGGACAGGGGTAGAGCAGTTGACATCATCTACCTGGGCTTGTGCAAAGCGTTTGACACTGTCCCACACAACATCCTTGTCTCTAAATTGGAGAGACATCAATTTGATAGGTGGACCACTCGGTGGATAAAGAACTGGCTGGATGGCCGCACGCAAAGAGTTGTGGTCAATGGCTCAGTGTCCGGCTGGAGGCCAGTGACAAGTGGTGTCCCTCAGGTATCGGTGTTGGGGCCGGTCTTGTTCAACATCTTTGTCGCTGACATGGAGAGTGGGATTGAGTGCGCCCTCAGCAAGTTTGCCGATGACACCAAGCTGTGCGGTTTGGTGGATATACTGGAGGGAAGGAATGCATCCAGAGGGACCTTGACATGCTTGTGAGCTTGTGAGCTGATGCCAACCTCATGAAGTTTAACCATGCCTACACCTGAGCAATCCCAGGCACAGCTACAGGTTGGGCAGAGAAGAGATTGAGAGCAGCCCAGGACTTGGGGGTGGTGGTCAATGAGAAACTGAACATGAGCCAGCTTCAGTTTGTGCTTGCAGTCCAGAAAGCCAACCATATCCTGGGCTGCATCAAAATGAGCGTGACCAGCTCCTGCCTCTGTACTCTGCTGTTGTGATGCAGCTCCTGCTGCATCCAGAAGAGCATGACCAAATCCTTCCCCTCTACTCTGCACTCATGAGATCTCACCTGGAGTATTGCATGCAGTTCTGGTGTGCTCAACATCAAAAAGACGTGGAACTGTTGGAACAAGTCCAGAGGAGGGCCACGATGATGATCAGGGGACTGGAGCATCTCCCATATGAAGACAGGCTGAGAAATCTGGGGCTGTTCAACCTGGAGAAGAGAAGGCTGCTTGGATTCCTCCCTTCAGCCTGGAGAAGGCTGCTTGAAGACCTACTAGCAGACTTCCATTATCTGAAGTGGGCCTATAAGTTTGCTCGGGAGGGACTCTTCACTGCATAATGTAGTGATGGTACAAGGGGTAACGGGTTCAAACTTCAACAGGGGAAGTTTAGATTTTATATATGGAAGAAATTCTTTACTGTACAGGTGGTAAGGCACTGGAATGTGTTGCCGAAGGAAGTTGTGAATGCTCCATTGCTGGCACTGTTCAAAGCTGGTCTGGGAGGAGCCTTGGGTGACATGGTGTGATGTGTCCCTGCCCATGTAGGGGGGTTGGAACTAGATTATTTTAAGGTCCTTTCCAACCCTAACTTTTCTGTGATTCTGTAAGCTACATTTGCATATTTGACCTCTTTTATCAATTCTCTTCATAGAGAATTACAACAACTCACAGTTTTCTGTTCCCCAAAGAAGTGACAGGGTTTCTTTTTCAGGTGCCTGGTTCTTGTTATCTCTGGCCTTTGTCCGACCCAAAGATTCCCCCACTGAAGCAAACAAGGTACTGGCAGGTACCACTGCCAGACCACTGCTGCCATTTTACTGCCCTTCTGCTTTGTGCAAACATGTTATCCTTAATTCTCCCAGCACCGCACAGGTGCTATGCAAGGTGACCTTGAGCATGTATAACTCATTATGAGACTCTTTTGAAATCTCATCCTCTACCAGTTCTAAAAAATGAAAGATGCTTGAATAAGTGATATGTCAGCCACAGGATAATACTCCAAGCTTTACATTCCATGTGCAGTTGCAGCCATATTGTAGGCATACCATAGGTTAAACAGTTCCAACCCTGAACCAGCCAGGTCTACTTTCTTCTGGCTTGGCATGCTAAGGTTTGTTTCTGTCTCATTGTAGGTTATCTATCTGGTGTTACAGTCTTGGGAAATGGCTGAGAAGTATCTCTCATGCCGTCCTGGTCTGCTAAGCCTGATTCCTCTTGGCCTATGTTACAGAAGGGTGTTCAAATCAGATAGATAAACACTTGGGGGTTCAAGTCTTTATAGCTCAATGTGATAGAGGTTTAATTTTCCTGCCTTCTTCTAATGATCATTTTCCCCATGTGATCTATGCTAGCAGAGTTCTTAAGAACAGGTAACAGCAGATATATCTGTATTCATAGTTCTTATTTAAAATGTCATATGCTTTTCTTCTATTCAAACACAATGGTATGTTTTCTAACTTTCACAGTTTTGCTGCTTTGCAAAGAAGTATCTTTAAGATTGTCTTCGGGACTTACTCTTCGGTAAGCTGTGAAAGTAAAAAAAATGTCAGTATGAAATGTTTGGCCACTTTTAAAAAAACCCTGTCCTTGGAGGTAAAGAAAAAGCAAAATCAAATCAGAAGATGATGCTAGGAAGAACATAAAGCCTTATTCTATCAGCTATCTGAAGTGTACTTTTAGGGAGAGGTGTTCATCAAAATACCTTGATTATAGTAAACTTTCAGGTCAGGTTGACTTAGTCAGCAAAAGCTAGGACACTCTATATATCTGGGTAGGAAATATAAGAAAAATGAATTCAATCTGTATGGAGGAATGACATTTGCCTCTTTAAGAGGACAGAGGAATTAGACCATCTGTTAGGTCTAGGTTTTAGGGTTGAGATAAAAGGATCTACCCCTTGTTACACTCTGTCTTGACCCAGCCCTACATGTGTCCCAGTCAAGGTGGAATTTTGATAATATTTCAAGATATTGAAAGGCATGATTTTAGTGGTGAACAGATTTCCAGCTTTCTAATTTCCCTTGAAATGAGCACTGTGCCAACGTGAATGTCTTGGGGGAGTACATAGGACCCATAGGCAGAGTTTTATGTGAGCAGTAACGTGTCTAAACACTTGGGTCGGTTTACATGCACAAAAGAGTGTTGTAACCTTCTCTCAGGCCTTTTCCTAAGAATAAATATCTTAATGGGGGTTGTTTTGTTTCAAAACACTCACTTGTGTGTACATAGATCAAACATGGAACATCTGACTACCAAAAGGAGACTGTGCTGGAACATTATGAGTCTGTGATAACAGGGAGCTGCAATGCATAATGATTTGTAGCCTTAACTACAGCAGTTGCAGTGGGTGACAGCTGTAATGATTAAGAAATACAGCCCAACAAAAACTACTGCATTTTCCAGGAGTGACACAGGACATAAAGCTGATAAATAATCCTTTAGGAATCTACTACCAGTAGTGTTTTATTGCTATTATGAAGCAGCATTATTCAATAAAGTTAATAGGAAAACTCAGGACTATTCATTTACAAGGTAGTGTATTGATATAGCTTATATTGCTACCAGTCAACCCAAAAAAATCTCAGTGTTCAAACCCATTTAAATTAGCCTTTGTAATTAATCATTTACCATGACTATCTCTAATAAGATACTGCTAACTTAAAGAATCTATTTAGGTGACCTGTTCTATTAAAAAGCTTCCTACAAAGCAACAAAGACTTCAAGGATAACCATAGAATCATAGAATAATTAGGATTGTAAAGGACCTTAAGATCATCTAGTTCCAACCCCCCTGCCATGGGCAGGGACACCTCACACTTTTAATCATGTCACCCAAGGTTCTGTCCATCCTGGCCTTGAACACTGCCAGGGATGGAGCATTCACAACCTCCTGGGCAACCCATTCCAGTGCCTCACCATCTGTACAGTAAAGAACTTTCTCCTCATATCCAATCTAAACTTCCCCTGTTGAAGTTTGAACCCGTTACCCCTTGTCCTATCACTACAGTCCTTAGTGAAGATTCCCTCTCCAGCATCCTTAGTGTTGCCCTTTCGGATACTGGAAGACTGCTATGAGGTCTCCACTCAGCCTTCCCTTCTCCAGGCTGAACAGCCCCAACTTCCGCAGCCTGTCTTCATATGGGAGGTGCTCCATTTCCCTGATCATCCTCGTGGCCTCCTCTGGATTTGTTCCAACAGCTCCATGTCCTTTTTATGTTGAGGACACCAGAACTGCACACAATACTCCACGTGAGGTATCACAAGAGCAGAGTAGAGGGGCAGGATCACTTCTTTCGACTTGCGGGTCGCGCTCCTTTTCATGCAGCCCAGGATACAATAACCAAAGACTTTACAAAAAGCAGAGATATTTTTTGACAACACATAAATTGTTCATATTAATGCATGACATCAAAACTACAAACAAATCAAATAAAAAGTATTTACATAATTATTAAGTTAAATAAAAATTAAAAAACTATATATGAGCAGCCACCAGAGGCTGCTAGAGACTGAACCTTGCACCTGTTGCCCTCCTCATTAAAAAGTTTATTGGTCTCCCTTGCATTGCTCCTTGTCTTCAACAGCCAGCAGGTCTGTATTGCCTATTTTTCCCATGCAACAAGTAGAAACATAATTAACAAATCATATTTTTCTACGATAACCCTTAAGCAGCTTTTCCCAGAACAAGAATGTGAAATGAAGATTAAATGCTTCTCTGAACTATGCTAGTTAGAGCTTACTATTCTAAATGTGTGCAACTGAGAAAGCATTGAAGTCCTTTGGCCATAGTATTATTTTGTAAATCATATGTAAAAACATGCAGGATATTTTTACCAAGGAGATAAAATTTCTACCCCAAAGACCTTGCAGTCTCCAAAGGTCTAGAAAGGCACAGGTATGTTTCCTAAAGGCTAAGGGACTCACTTATTGAAGGTGCATGATAATGCTAGAAAATCAAATTTTACATATTATTAGACATGCTCTCCAGTCTTCTGCTGTAACTTTACACCCTTCTGGCATTAGAAGCTGTGGAGCTGCTAAAGCTTTTCTGACTGAGAAAGGGATTGGAGGTTGTGGTTATACCAGAGAGGGCATTTTCTTTCCCTCTCTCTCTCTCCTACTTCGCACTCCCTAAATCCTGTATTCAAATGGAAAGAGCAGTCCTCTCAGTTTAAAGTCAAGCCACCCACACATCAGATAAGAAGTTTTGAGACCTTAGTCTGTCCATACAGCAGACATCCAAGGCTACCCCAGCCCCACAAAACTTTTCTTAGTTGCCGCAATGTTTTAAAGTAGCATTAGGGATACAAAGAAAAATCATTTGGGAAATCCATGGAAACTGCAGATGGCTTCCAGGTTTTTGTCATGATGTAGAAAGAACATTAAAGATGGAGAATTCTCATACCAGAAATATTACTTCTGAGCTTAGGTTTGTATTCATGATGCAGGGATGTGCTGGTTTCTCAGAATTATCACTATAAGCTATACAATGTCCATTTTTGTGTATCTAACAAGGATATAACTGTTAGATTTTAAGTTTCTGGTAGCCATCAACATTTTTAGTTCCTTTAGATATGAGTAGATATATACAATAATACTTCAGAGCTTTCTTTATGATGATACTTTAGGGATTTCATCTAAGCTCCAGAATAGTTTCTGCATGTGTATTACAATAAAATAACTAAATAACAGCGGATGCGTTGAAAGTGGCATAGTGTAGGTTAGATTATTAACATAGCTTTAAAGTTCTCTACTGTTGCTGCAAATGTCACTGTTTTCTTCTAAACAGTTTTCTTCCAGATCAATGCAGAATTACTTAATTTGGTTTTAAACAAACACTGGCAGCACTTTCTGTTAGTCTAAATGATAAATGACAATAACAACAATAAGGCATCCTCTGGCAAGATGGAATACAGGTTATGTTC
Organism: Agapornis roseicollis; assembly: GCA_002631895.1. Taxonomy (NCBI): domain Eukaryota; kingdom Metazoa; phylum Chordata; class Aves; order Psittaciformes; family Psittacidae; genus Agapornis; species Agapornis roseicollis. The sequence goes on from NDXB01016050.1 coordinate 6,564, forward strand.
ATATACCACCAATGACTGTGCATCAGCATAAAACTATCTGTTCTCCTGTTTCAGTTCATAAAAGCTTAAAAAAAATTAAGTCTACCAACTGGATTTTTATTAGATTGTCTATTGAAGTCAGAAAGCAGTAAGAACTGAAGCACTCAAAGTTGAATAAATATGAGTAAGGAAAAATGAGAGGATACGTTAAGAGCATACACAAAGTTTTACCAGCTAAAAGCTTGTTTGGTGTGAAGCATGCTCAACAAAAGCAATGCCCGAGTTGCAGTGTTGGTATTCCTGGCTGGGTTGCCCTTCTGAGAACTACCAGCAGCCAGCTGCCCAGCTCCAGGCAGTGACCACGGAGTCAGTGTATCCAGCAGACAGGCAGGGAACGCTGCTTGTTAACAGTCTTAATGGGCTTGCTTAAAGCAGCAGGGATTATAGTCCCTCCTCATGCCCAAGGAAGGTCAGCTAGGTCCCCACCATTCCTAGCAGGAAGCTGTCCCACCAGATCTTAAAAAGGGGTTTCTTTTCTTAACTTTCTCAGACAACTTTCTCAGACAATGGTTCTGACTTTCACCCATAGAAACCTTCCTTAATGCTGCTCAGGAACATGTTCTCTTGCAATTTAAACTTGTTACCTGTTACTCCTGAACACGGAGAAGAGGTGATTCCCTGCTCCTCTGAAGCTGCCTTTTCCATATTTAAAGACTTTTGTCCCTCATGTTGTTTTTCTTCTTCAGGCTAAATCTTTTCTCAGAGCCAACTTGAATCTCTGGTTATTCCTTCCTCTAATCTCTTGACAATTGGTCAGAAATGTGAAGCTGAAATCCAGAAGTATGTGAGCTGTGACCACATCAGTACCATGTTGCAGATCAGACAGAATATGAGTCAAAAATTAGCAAAATATTCCATTTTGCAGTTCTTGTATGTGTATTTATGTAGCTATTTTCTCCTAAATGTAAATCATTTTATTTGTTCCTGAACTTTACTTTTTCATATAAAAGTGTCAAAACCATTTTGAACTCAAAATCTTGCATTCAGCAGAGTGGCTGGTGATTGTTTAGTCCCATTATCCCTTTTGGTGTTGCCTGCAAATTTAATTTGAATACCCTGTCCAGTCATCTAGAACAGTAAAGAAAATATTAAATATTACCAGACTCCAGAGAGCCTACTCAGGATATTCTTTCATTTTGGCAGTGGCTCATGAATAACTACAGTTTGATTACAGTTTTATAGCTATCTTTGCTCTCACCCTCTTGTGGTTCCCCTAGTTTGATGATGAACATGTCTTTCAAAAGAGTACTAGAAGCCAATATATGACATCTTTTGCTTCCCTTCTATCACAGTGTTTCCATGTCACATACGGCAGTTAGATTTGGTAAAAGAAAGACTTGTCAGACTAAACCATGTTTCCTTTTTCATTCCTTTTTTAAAAAATTCTATGTGCTTAAAAGTAGTTGGCTTGATTATTTCCTTCACTACAATTTTTCTGAAATTGAAACTAAGATGACACTTTTGCAAATCCATGGCTCTTTTTTTAGCTTTCTTCTCTCAGAAATATGGGCATTGCATTTTCTTTCTTTACATGCCTGGTATTCACCTTCTGCAAATTCATCATGATAATTACTGATGACTTGTGAGATTCCCACCAGCCATCTTTGGAAGCAGACCAAGGGTGAAGTTCATCATACTAAGCAGATATTAAATACCATACTTTAACCATTCTACCCGACTGCAAGCTGAAATCTGGCCTCTTCATCTAGTGTATCTAGTATGTGTACTGCAGTCAGTTCAGGAATTAAAGATTCTTTTTTTTTTAATCCATCATATTAATTTTAAATGTAATTTTAAGAAAGAAAAAGAAATCAATCACATCTAGTGTTTTATAATGATGAAGAAAAAGCAAACAAAATAAGAGATGGATACTGCATCATCACCTTGAAACATAAAAAAATGTAATGACAGACAGTTTTGTCTTTCATTGTGCATGATGTTCAATACACAGGGGTCAGACCCACTCCACTGAAAAAGGAAGAGGTGCTACTGAAGGAGGTATGTCTCCCTGTCCACAGTATGATGCAAGCACTCTTACTGTGCAGATAAGCTGTTTGGTTGTCAGCCTCAGTAACGTTGGCTTTTTTATGAATATTGTTAAAATATTCATTGGCCCTTTTTATTGTTAATAATTCAAAATCTGATTTTAAGTCTTCTCCCTGTTCCAGCTGCAGCTATTTGTCACTGGAAAGCTCAAGTATATTTCTGCCCTGGGTTTATCTCCCTGACAAATTTCAATTGCTAACTACAGCTACTGGAGAACAGTTCAGAAAGACGGTTTAGAGCAGTAAAAGTGTATTAAAAAATAGGTTACCTTTGCATAAAACCTATATATATTAAGGCAAAGGCCATGCATGAACAAATACCAGACTAAAAGGAAGCTGTAGTTATAATAGGCAACTTTAGCTCTTGTGACAGCATTTAACTGTATCATAATACTTTAAAATTCTTTTCAGCACTATGGCCCCAAAGACCTAAACAAATGCTCATTTAAACAGTCTACATGCTCCAAAAAGCTTTTCTGTAACTGTTGTTTAAAAACTATAGAGAAGAATGCTAGAGGGATGCAATCACACAGGAAAAGTGTGCCTGGGCTTGCTGCCTATTATAAATACATCACTGTACTTTTTATTCCTCTTTCCATACACACCTTGGGGATAGATCCACCAGAACTTTGAAAACTATCTGAAAACTCTTACAGAATATTAATTTCCTCTTCCACTGAGCACGGATGGTGCATATGATCGTATCAAGCCCAGAAGAACAAATGAACTCAGAATTATGAACTGAAGCAGTGTGTAACATGTGGTGTCCACGCAATAACCCTCACTATATCTGAGATGGATTCCCACCCACTAAAAAAGTGCTAGAGGCACCACTGCATTCAGTCATAGGCTATCCTTGAAAGTTACCACTGTTTTCTTAAAAACATTAAAAAAATTAAAAATCAAAACATGCTTCCCCCTCCCCCAAAATCATAGAATGTGAATGATTGGCTGTCTAAGTCTTCCAGCAAATATCGGTTTAGTTAAAATCCCCCATGAGGACCAAGGCATGCAGTCGTGAGGCTGCTTTCAGTTGCCTGTAGAAAGCCTCATCAACTCCTTCATCCTGATCAGGGGGTCTATAATAGACCCCCACGACTGTATCACCCATACCAGCCTGCCCCTTAATCCGTACCCACAGACTTTCCACTTGCTCCTCATCTGCTCCTGAACAGAACTCAGCACATTCTAGTCGCCCTCTCACATAAAAAGCAACTTCACCACCTCGCTTTGCTGACCTCTCTTTCCTAAAAAGGACATAGCCATCCATGACCACATTCCAGTCATGTGAGCTGTCCCATCATGTCTCTGTAATTGCCACCAGAAATCATAAGGTTTTGCACTGAAATGGTAATCAGCAGTCTCAACAAGGTTAGTTGCCTTTGTGTGAGGTTCTACGTCTGTGTCTGTAGATACAAATACATACTTGCACACATACACATATAATTATATGCACATATGCACAGTTGTCTCAGTTCTCAAATGTAATGACAGAGAAAGCCACCCTGCAGAAGAGGGCACACAGAGGTGAAATCATCTACCTGTGAGTGCAGAGCAGGTAGGTACCAGAAACAGAAATACAACTCTATCTGTAGATTATGCTTGGGTGCTCCAGAGTTTACTATATCTCTTTTGACTTCAGGACATGGCTGAAGTTTGCCATATGCGCACCTATACTTTTGTTTGATAGAAAGCAGTATTAGTATAGAGAGATGGGAAGATAAACAGGGCTTGTATAGATCTACCTCTTATCCACACTTGGAATCTGGAAGTGACTAGGGATATACACAAACTGAGGGCCAGTGATCCCTCCCATGTCCACCAATTTTCCTTTTCTAGAGTTTCCCCCATCTTTATAGAGCCTGTCCCATTTTGTGCCAGATGTTCTTATGTCTTTGCTGCTGTCCTCATTAGCATGCCATTATATATCAGATAAAGAAAGGCAGGAAATTTCTTACTTCCTACTGTGCTCTAAATATGACAACAAAATTAGCACTATTGAGACATAGCTGGGGCCTACCGATGATCAACCCTACCATACCTAGAAACACAAATGGTATTCAGGGGTGAATGCATGAGCTATGTGTCCCCAAAGTCTCAGCAGACAAAAGAGTGGGTTAAAGCTATATTTGGTTACCCTTCTATCCTTATCCTTCCTGCCACCATAAATCTGTTTTGTAGGCAAACAGGAGAAAATAAAATATCTGCAGAGTTACTACCAAGAGAGAATATGGCCCACAACTTTGTCAGCTGTCAAAGTAATGATCCCACTTTCTATGAAAACAAGCTTGTTACTGTCTATTTGGTACAAGAATAGTATGTGTGTTCCCTGGGGAAAAAAGGGAAGCCAAGGAAGGTTACAGGCCCAGCACTAAAGGAAAGCACATTTGCACATAATACACTGGAGACATTCAAGAACAGTTCATTTTGAAGTAGTGACAGGTACTGTAATGTTGCCAAGGACAGTGCAAGTTGTTGGTCTCCTAGGCTGGAACTGACATAGAGCAATATTTCTCATAAGTAAATAACTTCATCGTGTAGCACAGGAAAAAAGAACCCAAAACATTCATAAAGCCACCAGTAAATGTAGGCTAGACACTGGTGTTTTGTAAGTCTTCTAAGCAAGATGGGAAACTTAAAAATAGGCCTTTACTTTGCACCTCCCTCACATGCACCTTTAGTTTTTTTTCTCTCTCTGCTGGTCATGTAGTCATTTCAATCTGCTCAAAGGAGCCTTCAGAGAGTTCACAGGTGTTTCTTTTTCTGGCCTTTACAGAGCGCTAATAGGCAATGTTATAAAAACAGAACTAAGAAAATTCCAATACTTTGAGTTCAAAAGCTGTTTTAAAATATATAGCTGTGAAGGACTGGGGAAATAGCTCAAAATAAGGTATGTTCCAAGCTCTCAGATACTTTGTATGTGGAGCTTTGCACTGAAACCTACATTTGCTGCTATATCTTAAAGTTCCTTCAGCTATTTTGGCACCACTAGATTGATGAGTCAGTTATATGTAATAGTTATGATGAATAGAATGCAGATTTTTAAAAACTGCTCTAAAATTCAGGAAGTTTTCAATCAAATCTTTGAGTTTTTTGTTTGGGTTTTATTTTTTTTTTGGGGGGGGGTGTTCTTTTTTTTTTTTAT
>NDXB01016051.1:0-12884 GCA_002631895.1 Agapornis roseicollis
CCAGGAAGGAGGGGTTGAGTGGGTGAACGTGCTGCCTGGCTGGGTTCAAACTACAACACCCTGGCTCTAACATCTTCCTTTTATCTTCACAACAGTATTGTCACCTTCCAGGCATAAAGCAAAGGCAAATCACCTGCACACAATGTCAGTTTGGATGAATACTGCACACAGCACTGGTGGAGTCCTAGCTCTGCAGATGCTTGTTATACTGACAGGTGGTTGGATCTCTTGCCCTTTCATTCCCACAGGGTTATCCCACTAAGAGTCAGTTTTATGATCGCATCTCTGTGCTGTCCAAGATTCACTCTTTCAGTTTCTGAAAGGAAACCAAGCTAAAACTAAGTTGCCATCTCTGCGTCTGCGTGAGCCCTTGTCAGATTTTCTGTTTCCCCATCCCTCAAGAATTCAAGCTGTCTTACGAAAAATAAGAGACATAGGGAGCCAACTGCTGCCTACACAGAAACTAGAAAACTGGGCCCTTCCGTGTTCTGGAAGCCCATGAGTCCATGGGCACGTAGCACATAACAAATAACAACTTAGCCTAACCAAGGGCTCTAAGCCAAACCAATGGGAATGAGGCAAACAGGTAGACGGTTTGGGAAGGTTGATGGGTAAATGGTAGAGGGGTTTGGGTATGAAGAGAGGAAGCAACATAGCAAGGAGGATTAGGGGGCATAATAGTGATGGTGGAAACTTGTAGGAGCTGCAGGGAGAAGATTTCGGTGGCGGAGAGAGTACCCGGAGGATGAATTGGAGTGATTGCAGTAAAAACTAAAAGCTGTTGCTTGGAAGTTTCTGTTCAGGTACTGCAGGGAGGTACTGAAGCTCCCTCCACATTTCGTAACACTAGGAAACCCTACAAAGCCAAGATGAGCAAAGAGCAAAGTACTGAATCCTTACTCAAGCCCTTTACTTGTACACTGAACATTGGGATACTTCCTGTGAGATAAGCTAAGCAAGGAGCTTAAATCGTGTAAAGCAGAGGGAGCTGGTATCTCAAAAAGCCAGTTTTGCTCAGGTAACTGCAGTTACCGTTTTTATTATATATTGCATTCCTACTTTATGCTGAAATGTGGCTAGGATAAAGCAGAGTGCCTTCCTTTGGACCCTTTATTGCGCACGTGTCTTGCCAGGTTAACTTTTGTAACAGACGTTGCTGTTTTGGTTTGAGGTGCTTTGCAGCCTTGTAGAAAGTACCCCCACACAAGGCTTTCTCCAGAAAGAGAAATAGCTTGTTTTTTTTTCATTGCAGAGGAGACATCCAGATGGTCCAAATGGAAGGTACATGTCTTCTAGCTAAGAAGCTGTGTGCAGCTTGTGGCACAGGTTCACAGGTTGCACTTTTGAGCATGAAGAAAATGAAAGCTACATCTTACTGATACCCCCAGACTGACAAAACATGCTTTACTGCAATTCCTCTGCTGAGCCAAAAGCTCCTAGAGAGCATATATCTTCTTCAGTGAGAGGTCTTATTCCATGCTGTTAAAGGATGCTGCTATACAATTATTTAGGCTGTCTAGAGGGATTTATTTATCTTTTTTTCCCCTTAGTCTTGCTGCTGTGGACCATATCTTTTGGTGGTTTCTGAGCACTGTAGTGGAACCAGAGAGCCGGAGGATCTCCAGTTGGGTTTGTGTTTTCACCACCAGTCCCTAGGGTGAGGAATTCGGCAGGGTGGTTGCTAAACAGCAGCAGCTTCCATAATAAAAAGCAGAGGAAAACCAAAAGCTTACTCCAAGTGTCTCACAGTTACCCTGGAAGTGAGTCATTTGGGAATTTCCAACATAAATAAAATGACAGTGAACAGTTCTAGAAATAGCTTGATTTTTGGTTTATATCCTGGCAAGTCATTCGTATTAGTGCTCCACCCCTGGCAGTGTTCAAGGCCAGGTTGGACGAAGCCTTGGGTGGCATGATTTAGCGTGAGGTGTCCCTGCTTCTGGCAGGGGGGTTGGAACTGAATGATCTTAAGGTCCTTTCCAACCCTAACTATTATTTTATGGTTCTATGATTCCTGCAAGGGTCAATATGCCTTCTCACAGAGCAATGGTGAGCCATGTCTTAATATAAAGTAGCCTATTCTCTTCTGAATGATGAAGGAGGCATTTGAACACTGACATTTTATACAATCTCTTGCATTTACGTTTGGAATACCTGCTCTCTCTTTTAGCCTTTCCTCTACAGGGCTCCTCTACTACTTCCAATATGAGTCTAATAAAAACCAGTCCCCAAGAGCTGGTATCTTGCCTTCAGCTGCAGTGCAAGGGGTGTGCATGGCTGAGGATGACTGGCTGTCTTCATTCCATGTCTGTGCCTCAGCCAAAACCCTGCAAGGTGAGGACAAAGGGAGAGGAGCAGTGTGAGCAAGGCGCAGAGCTCTGACGGCATCATGCCACTTGACTGGAGCTAAGCCCTGCCCTGTGAATGCAGCACAGCCCTTCCCTGCATGCTCTCTCCCAGGGCTGTGTGTCCCGGCAGGAACAGGGGTTTCCGCGAGGACACGGGCCATCTCAACACTCCCCTTTGCAGGGTACACAGGTGGCTTCTCTGAAGGGGGTAGCCAGAAATGCAGATGCTCTGCATGGCCTTTGCAGCAGGTTAAATAGCACAGACAAGTGCTCCGGGACACCAACAGTTAAGGAGAGAGAATCCCAATTTACAGTCTGAAGGAATCCTAGACTCTTAGAAGTCAGGGACCTCTTTGAATAGGAGCCTGGAGATGTTCCAGGATGCGCTCTGGTGACCAAGCCTGTGCTCACTGCAGGGGGGACCCACAGAGAAAAGGCTGAGTGGGAGGAGGGCTAAGGACAGACCCTGCTCCCCTGGGACAAGCCCTGGGGAGCTGCCCTGGGCCAGGACCTTCCCTCAAACCTCAGGTGTCCTGCAGCATGCAGGAGCACACAGAGAGTGGCTGTTCCTGGCTTGAACAGGAAGAACTGGTGAGATGAAGCTTCTCTCTTGGGCCCAGGACCTTGCTCCTCCCCCCACAGACTCCAGCACAGGGGGTCAGCCATGGGTGGGGGAGTAAGGGGGAAAAGCCTGGCAGATGTGCCCCATGGAGGAGACCCACTGAACATGGGCAACTGAACCTTGCCTGCTTCTGCCATGCTGAGCTGGAACCAATCTCCTCATTCACAGCCTCAGGGAAGGGCTCCCAGGCTCTCCCAGAGCTTCTGGACAGTGGCAGAACTGTCCCAGAACAGGCAGAGAGGGGACAGGAACCCGCTCTGCTCCCGCAGCTTTGGTCCTTTGGGCATTGCCTTAACAGAGGGAAGTGACAAAGTCCCACAGTGTGCAGCCAAGAACTGGGACACCCTCTGGCCCAGGTGGCGGCTGCTTCCATTGTGGACACAAGCTGTGCTGCCCAGGAGGGTCCTGTCATGCAGGGTTTGGCAGATGGACACAGAGCTGTTGTGGGGCATGATGGTGAGAAGAGAAAACTCGTCTGTGTTTGAGGAGAGAAAGAAAAAGACCTGGGCAGCACATCCCAGGCAGTAGAGAAGGTGGCCCTGGTATTCCAGAGGGAACTGGCAATGGGTTTGGTGACAGTGGTGGACATGGAGCACGGGTCCCTGCTGGAGGGGGTGGCTGAGGAGGAAGAAGTACAAGGGGGTGTGGAGGCACCGGCTGCAGGCTGTGGTGGTGATGCCGAGTTCATCACCCAGGAGCACTGTCAGTCAGATGCTGAGGAAGAGTCGGACCTGTGAGAGCTGCAGCTGCCACGGCTCTGCAAACGGCAGGACGAGGAAGTGGGTGACAGAGCTGCCACTGGGCATTTGCTTCATCTTGTTCAGGGGGGCTTTCCAAAGGGGAAAAGACAGGGACAATTTAGGGGAGAATTCTCCGAGTGGAATCTGATGCATCTCTCACAGAACACCCTGAAACTGCCTCTTCTCTGGTTTCAGTTGAGGTTTTCTGGTTCTGCCATCCTTCCATGAACCGGCACTTGATAAATGCAGGTGGAGGCTGCGTATCCCCTCCAGGCCGTGTTGGGTGCTGAGGGGCACAGGGGCACTCATCACCATGAGGTGCCCATCACCATGGGGGCATTATGGGGTGGTAAAACGAGGGGTTATGGGGGGTAAATGGAGCTTTGGGGGGGGGTAAATGAACAGGTTATGGGGGCTTGGGGGGGGGGGGGGGTCACAAAGGCCAGCCTCTGCAGTGCCACAGCTGCAGCCCCAGGGCTGACCCTGCCCAGAGCAGCAGCAGCACCAGCAACAGCACCAGCAACCAGCCCAGCACTGAGAGCTTTGGGAGCACTGGTGGCCCTTGTGGAACTGATGGCACTGGTATTGCCATTGCTGTCACTGATGGTCCTGGTGGCACTGGTGCCCTACTGTTGTGGTTTAAACACAGCCACACAGCTCGATCACTCACTCAACCCCCCGCCTTTCTTGCCCTCCCCTCCCTCCTCCCCACACCCGGAGGGATGGGGGGAGGAGAACCGAAGGGATGCAACTCCCACGGGTTGAGATAACAACAATCCAGTAACTGAGGTATAACACAAATCACTATTGCTATCACCAATAATAATAACGATAAGGAAAACAGGGGAAGAGGGTACGATACCACCCGCCGAAAACGAGCCCAGCCGGGAAGTTCCCCCTCCTTCCAGGTAACTCCCAGTTACCTCCTGCACATGACGTGCTATGATATGGAATACCTCTTTGGTCAGTTTAGGTCCTGTCCCTCCTTCCTCCCGCCCCCCCCACCTCCCCGGCACAGCATGAGGCTCACAAAGTCCTTGGTCAGGGCAAACATCGCTCAGCAACAACCAAAACCATCGGCCTTATCAGCCTTGTTCCTGGGTTAAGTCAAAACACCAGCTACTAAGGAGAAGAAAAACTGACTGCAACTGCTGAACCCAGGACAGTATGTTGTTGTAGGATCTTGATGGCAGCCAAACCCCCTAAGATTTAGAAAGAAAAGCCTTGTCTTGTTAGAAGCTCTGACTGCAGCTCTGCGCAACTGCAAGTTTCCAGATAACATCAACCCTTGAGATTTGCACATTTTCTCTCATAGATGACTCTGTGGCAATAGCAGTTAACTTTAATAGCTTAAACTATTGTCCTGGGTTCAGCAGGAGCAGTCATTTTTCTCCTTCTTAGTAGCTGGGGCAGTGCTGTGTTTTTGACTTTCAGCCTGGGCAGAGCACTGATGATAACACCGATGTTTTCAGTTACTGCTCAGTAATGTTTACTCTGACCAAAGACTTTGTGAGTCTCAGCTGTACCAGGGAGGAGGGGAAGCCAAAAGGAAGCATGGACAGGACACCTGACCCAAACTGACCAAAGAGGTATTCCATACCACAGCACGTCATGCCCACTATAGAAACTAGGGACAGTTACCTGGAAGGCTTAGATCCCTGCTCGGGTCAGGCTGGGAATCGGTCGGCGGGTGGTGAGCGGTTGTATTCTTTTCCCTTTCTATTTCCCTAATCATTATTATTATTGGTGGTAGCAGCAGTGGTTTGTGTTATACCTGAGTTACTGGGCTGCTCTTATCTCAGCCCATGGCAGTCACATTCTTTTGATTCTCCTCCCCATCTCTCCAGGAGTTGGAATGAGGAACAGGGGGGAGTGAGAGAGCAAGCTGTGTGGCTGGGCTTAAACCATGACAGCTATGCTTTTGGATCTTTCCTTATTACAAATAACTCGTAAAATAATTAGGCAATTAATTCCTTTTCTGGCTACCCTGAAGAAATACCACAGACACAGGAAATTCCCAGTCGATTCATATTATTCTTTATGAAAGAGAAAAGCAATTAGTAATGAAAATGTTAGTTTTAAGAACTATCATTATGATCTTATTCTCATAACAGCTCCTCTTTTGAAAATAGTAAAAAGGTTTTTAGAATGAAATTACAGCCTAAAAGTTACCTGTTTGAAAACAAGTAGGTAAGGAACATACAGTTCAGGATAACACTTATACTATGGGCAAAGACAGCAAAAGAGCTTAGAATCAGATCATATAAACAATATCACTGAATAAAAAGAACTTGTATGGATTGACATATGGGTTGACAGTATGGAGTCAGCCGTACTGGCTGTCCAGCGAGGCAGGGACATATCTTTTGAAAGAAGGATACAAAGTGTGACAGTTCTGGGAGTCTTCAATTTCAAAAGACAGACATGGCTCACAGACTGAATTTTGGACACTGTCATAGACAGCTGCTTAGGATGCATTCCAGTACTTAAAGGAACCTACAAGAAAGCTGGAGAGGTACTTCTAACAGGGCATGTGGAGATAGAACAAGGGAAAATAGCTCCAAAGCTTAAAGAGGGAAGATTTACATTAGATATTGGGAAGCAATTCTTCACTATGAGGGTGCTGAGGCACTGGCACAGATTGCCCAGAGAAGCTGTGGCTGCCCCATCCCTGGCAGTGTTCAAGGCCAGGTTGGACAGAGGGTTACTAGACATGGTCTAGTGGAAGGTGTCCCTGACCATGGCAGGGGGTTGAAACCAGATGATCTTTAAGGTGTCTTCCAAGCCAAACCATCCTATGACTCTATGCCAACAAGAAATATATAATTCTTGACTTGATCTCAGGCAATGTACAAAAGATGGTTTGACATCTTGCAGGAGAGAAGCCCCTCTTGAGGTGATTATTCTGTGCCCGGATCCAAATTCTTTACAGAAGGCAGAAAATCTGCCAGTTATGAGCCACATAAAGTACGCAACAAAAAAACCAAGAAGTCTGTTTAAACCTAAGAGTTATTAAGTCCTCATAGGCAGCATGGAAATGACTTGATACCCCCATGCTGGAAGTACCTAGCCAATGCTGTGTGTCAAGAAAAGCTTACAATATAACAAGAAGCTAGCAGACTTGAGCAGGAGGCAAAGGAGTCATTAGAAACAAAACTGCTCTTTCTGAAAGTTTAAATCATCTTCAAAGGTTGAAAATGAAGGGCCACAAATGCTGATGGGTTAAATGTGAAACCTCAAGATTGCACAATAGGGTTCTAAGGGACAAATAACCGAAAGCATTCAGATAAACAACAAGTCTTTCTTTAAATGCATCAGGAGCAAGAAGTTGCCTGGAGAGTCTGTAGAGCCACTGGGTTATCAGGATATAAAAGGGTTCATTGAAGAGAAACTAAACAAATCCTTCAGAAAGGATTTCTTGGGAAATTCCTATGCTAAGAACTCACTGAGGGAGTCTTACCTGATGTCGTGGTTTAAACCCAACCAACCACGCAGGTTGTTCACTCACTCACTCAACCCCCCTTCTTGCCCTCCCTTGCTTCCAGAGAGATGGGGGAAGAATCAAATAATGCAACTTCCACAGGTTGAGATAAGAACAGTTTAGTAACTAAGGTAGAACACAAATCACTGCTGCTACCACCAATAATAATAATGATACAGGAAAAGAATACAGCATCCCATCAGCCACAACAGATAACTCATGACACCCCACCAACCGAGTGCTGACCGACCACCTCTTCCAACCACCCCGAGAAAACTAGGCTTTCCGGATCAACCCCCCGTTACATCCTGGGCATGACGTGCTATGGTATGGAATACCTCTTTGGTCAGTGTGGTCCTGTCAGTACAGTCCTGTCCCTCCTTCCTCCCGGCTTTCTCTCCTCCCTGGCAGAGCATGAGGCTCACAAAGTCCTTGGTCAGGGCAAACATCGCTCAGCAACAACCAAAACCATCGGCCTTATCAGCCTTGTTCCTGGGTTAAGTCAAAACACCAGCTACTAAAGAGAAGAAAAACTGACTGCAACTGCTGAACCCAGGACACCTGAGAACTGCCTGGACTTGAAGTGACTGTAGAACAGGTTGTGACACTGACAAAACAAACAGTAACAAATTGGAAGATCAGATAGCATTCACTCAAAGAGTTTTGCAGGAACTAAAAAATACATGGCTTAGAACAGATGTAGTGCCCGAGAACTGAAGGCTATTGAATGCAATGCCAGTTTCCAGGAAGATCTACAGGATAATATGTGTAAAAGCAGCAAGCCAGACTGTCATATCAGGGGAATTAGTGGAGCCTATAACATGGTGAGTGATATGAACATAAACTATTTCTCCAAAAGGTTTCTGTAAGGATAAGTACTTTCTTAAATAGGTGGTCAGGACTAGAAATAAGTTGTAAATTCCCACACTTGAAGGTATTGTTCTGCTTACAGGCAGGGTACTCAACAAAACAACCACACACTAGTCCTGCAACATGCACAGTTTATGCACACTGACACGCTACAGATATATAGTAAATAAGCACAATAAAGCAAATCAGATATATATATATACAAGAGAAGCACAGAGGAAAATTAGGAACGCACCAAATCAGTACTTCACAGAGAGAACAGAAATGAAGAAGAAATAAATCACCAGTTACCACCAAATCACCATCCAGGCCCACAATTCAAGCTGGGAAGCCCCATTACAGCCAATGCTGGGAGTCTCAGGTAACTGGGAAAGTTCCTATGTAGTGCATAGGTGAGGCTTCAGATTCAGCTATAAGAGGGTCCTGCTTTTGTACCGTCAGAAAAACAACTGGCTTTATGCCAGCTCTGTAATTCTTTACCCACGGGGCCATGCACTTTCTCATGATCTCACTGCTGTCCACACTGAGAGCACTGGCCAGGCACCCCAGTGCAGCCACGTATGAAGGTCATGGAACAGCAGCACACCTATGTTCTCCTGCCTCACTCCAACAAACAGTCGCAGTGAACATGAACATATAAATTCTACCAAATACACTCTGACAGAACCATACTTTGTTCTGTCTCTCAGTTATGAGAGGGAACAAGGTAGGTTCCCATCCATTACAGGTGCCCAGCAGTGAAGCTCTGGTTCTGTGTTCCACACTGATACATATATAAATGACTTCAAACACGGAGTGAAAAACAGGGTGACCAAGTTTGGCAACAACACAGAATTACACAGGATGGAAAGGCTGAAGGGCAGCAGCAGAGAATTTTATAAGGATGTTTTCACAGCCTGAAAAAGCAGGACACAAAGTGGGAGATTTAATATCCTGTAGATAAGCAAGAGGTGATCCTCATGGAGCAAACCCAAACCTAATTTCACCTGTCCTTCAACTTCCTGGAAAAGCTTCCATGAGTTACATCCTTTTCCCCAGAAACATAAGGCTGACCAGACTGTAGCTCCCTAGATCTACCTTTCTGCCCTTGTTGTAGCTGGCTGCAATGTTTGTTCTTTTCCAGATAGATGGGATTTCCCCTTACTTACGTGACCCTTTAAAAACATTGAGTGGTTTTGTGATCGTATCAGCCAAGTCTCTCATCAGCACCCTCAGCTGCACCTTTTCAGGAGCTATACATGTCCTGTTTCGACAGATGGTCCCTCACTTGACCCTCCTCTGGGAGCAGTGGTTTGTCATTTGCTTCATCTTTGCTTCCTGACCTATATAGAGATTTTGGGCCAGACATCACCTGTGAAGACAGGCCAAGTGCTTCAGCCTTTCCTGGGTCATTTTGTTATGAACTTGCTGGCCCTGTTCAGCAGCAGGTCTACATCTTGCTTGTACTTCTGGCTTCCTACTAACATACCTGCAGAAACTCTGATGCTGTTCTTGTTATCTCTTGCTAGCTTGAGCTCCAGCTGACCTTTTGCCTTCTTAATTGCATCTCTATACACTGAAGCAGTATTTCTGCTCTTTGGGAGTTTGCCCCTGTCTGCACTACTCTAGAGCTCTTTTTTAATTTGAGCTTGTTTAGTTAGCTTGGTGTTTGTCCAACCCAATTCTCTTTATATCTCCTCCTTCTCCTGCTGAGGGTGATAGGCTGCTCTTGGGCTTCACGAAGCAGCTGTACTGGGAAATGTCCCAAAATTCCTGAGCTGCTCCAAGACAGACTCCCATTGGACAATGTGCCATCTGCTCCCTCTCTCTGACAGGAATGCAGTGGCCTCTCCTATGGCTTTGCTCCACACATGCTTTCACCTTGTCCCCTCCAGCCTTGATTCTCTTGACTCTGCCTTAACCTTCATTTAATGTCCACTTCATTGCTCCCCGATCTATTGGTAAAGGAATCCTTGCACTTCTTTGAAATGTGGATCTCTTCAATCTGTGTATCATAGTCCTTTGATCATGGAAGGAGAAAGACTTTGACTCCAGCTACACAGCTAGGTGTAGCCGGCACAGCCACGGGAGTGACTTCCCTGACAACCCGACAACAAGGTCTATCTCACCTACAAGTTGCCATTGATGAGGATCTGCAAAAAATCGAAAGATCTATATCCTCTCTGGAACAGTCACTCTCTTCTCTTTCAGAGGTTGTTTTGCAGAACAGACAGGGATTAGATCTCCTGTTTCTACAAGGAGGCCTCTGTGCTGCTCTGAAAGAAGAATGCTGCTTTTATGCTGACCACACCTGAGTAGTTAGAGATTCAATGGCCAAATTAAAAGAAAGACTGGCTCAAAGAAAAAGAGACAGGGAAGCCCAACAAGGGTGGTTCACGTCCTGGTTTACCCAGTCACCGTGGCTGATCACCCTGATCTCTACCTTAATAGGCCCAGTCATCACGATCCTATTGGCACTGACCTTTGGACCCTGCATACTAAACAGACTTGTGACATTTGTCAAAACCCGATTGGAGAAGATTAACATCATGGTACTAGAACGCCAACAACTACTTTAAAACTGTACCTTGCTGAGTTTGTACTCGTTTAACATTCCTTAGTATGAATGTGCTTATCTACTGAACCTCAAGTCTTTATCTACTGAACTTTAAGTTTTTATTATGAAGTTATCGTAAGCACTTTTATAACAATTAACTACTGATTTTATAACACTTGACTACTGAATTTTATAAGTACTGACTTTATACCATTTAAATACTTATTTTATAACAGTTCACTACTAATATTTAATTTTTAACCTTTTTTACAAAAACCATATTTAACGCACAATTTTAACTTAGTATCACCTAACATAGCTCGTCACACCTAACATCTAATGTTTNTTATCGTAAGCACTTTTATAACAATTAACTACAGATTTTTATAACACTTTACTACTGAATTTTATAACTACTGAATTTATACCATTTAAATACTAATTTTATAACAGTTCACTACTAATATTTAATTTTTTAACCTTTTTTACAAAAACCATATTTAACACACAATTTTAACTTAGTATCAACTAACATAGTTCATCACACCTAATATCTAATGTTTAATTTTAGCTTATTTCATTAACCATAGGGGGGGGAAATGTGGTAGCTAGGGCATGATGGTAGTTGTAGTTAGGGCATGATGGTAGTTAGGGCATGGCGACCGGAAGATCTCGCGCTGTATGGAAAGATAAGACCACTGTCCTTGGCATCAAATAACAACTAGATCATAAGCAGGCGGAGGTGACGTTGAGGGTCCAGGACTATAAATCACTGTGCCCATCTCAAATAAACGCCATTTGCCTTCCACCACATTGGTGTCTGAGTGCTAATGTGCCGAACGACCTAAGGTGTGGTCGTCGAGTCGTAACTGAACCAGGTCGTCTCGCCTCAGTGAAGGCAACAGTAAGGACTAGAGAGAGGGGAGCAGAATCTCCTGGAGCAGTGCTCAAGAGCATATCAATTGTTTAGTTTGGGGTTTTTTTAAACTATTTTTGTTTGAATCTCCTTTTCTGAATTTACAGAGCACATCTCCCACTCCAGTGAAACTGGCTTTGTACCTCCTAGTGAGTTTACAGGCAGTTTTATCCACACCACTACTTTCAGCATGTTTGGTACCATGTTCATCCATCTATTCCTTGCCAAGAGAGGGTGGCAGGACTCTCTGTAACAACTGAGTACACATGACTGTGGATACAGGACTTCAGGCAAATAACATACTGTCGTGGTTTAAACCCAACCAACCATGCAGCTTGTTCACTCACTCAACCCCCCTTTCTTGCCCTCCCCTGCTTCCAGAGAGATGGGGGAAGAATCAAAAGAATGCAACTTCCACAGGTTGAGATAAGAACAGTTTAGTAACTAAGGTATAACACAAATCATTGCTGCTACCACCAATAATAATAATGATACAGGAAAAGAATACAGCATCCCATCAACCACAACAGATAACTCACGACACCCCACCAACCGAGTGCTGACCGACCACCTCTTCCAACCACCCCGAGAGAGCTAGGCCTTCCGGATTACTCCCAGTTACATCCTGGGCATGACGTGCTATGGTATGGAATACCTCTTGGGTCAGTTTGGTCCTATCAGTACAGTCCTGTCCCTCCTTCCTCCCAGCCCCAACTCCTCCCCGGTAGAGCATGAGGCTCACAAAGTCCTTGGTCAGGGGAAACATTGCTCAGCAACAACCAAAAACATCGGCCTTATCAGCCTTGTTCCCAGGTTAAGTCAAAACACCAGCTACTAAAGAGAAGAAAAACTGACTGCAACTGCTGAACCCAGGACACATACACCTATGTTTTACCTAAACAAAACACGCTACAGTTAGAATCCCACTGTGATGGGGGCTACAAAATTACTTACAGTAAAACAAACTTGAGTCCGAGAAGCAGTCATGTGAGAAATAACACTGAAAATAATGGTTAGCATGACAAGAACTATGGGTCCTAAATTCTACTTTAAAATACTTATAAAAGAAAAAGCTTTGGATCACTCAGGTACCATAACATTGTAACTGCTGAAAATACTGGCTTCTTAATGAAAATCACTATATGCAAATGATCTAATTACAAACATCAACACACAATGCCTTGTTGAAAAACAGGGGGAAATGTTTCAAGAGGCTTAGGAAGGAGAAAAAATTGCCCTTTGAAAAATATTACTATGTATATGGAAAAATGAGGCCTCATAATAGATGCTGGATCTTATTTACTAAAACTTTGCTGATTCAGATGTTAATTTCATGCTGCATTAAATAAATAACAGATAAACCCCTTTTTT
>NDXB01016053.1:0-10447 GCA_002631895.1 Agapornis roseicollis
GGGGGTTGGAACTGGATGATCTTAAGGTCCTTTCCAACCCTAACTATTCTGTGATTCTATGTACATAACCTGTTCTGCTGCTGAATTAGTACTGAGGTTTGCATAAAACCTCCTAGCAAGGAGATAGCTTCACCTGACACAGGTTTTCAGTGTCATGATGTGATTTTGTAATGCTCAGATACATTAGATGTAGGCTTCAGTTATATGGAATATTTTTTCAGTTATTCAGAAATCGTAAGGTCAAAAGGCAAATTAATTTAATCCAATGTGGCAAGTTCATTGCCTCAAGAATTACCCAAGTACACATGCAAATATGCATGTTCTAAAAATCAGCACCAAGCTCCATCTGCCTATATATCCACAGACTACGCAGTCTTGGGGTCATAATGAATTTGCAATCAGAATTAAGAAGTAAATGGGCACAATGTCAGAGCAACTTAATGAAATACCATTTTTAATTAAAAACAATGTGTGAATAACAGGATTTATTTTGCAGTCCGCATCTACTTGTGCAACAGTTAAAATATGCCATGAAAATTACTGCTTCGTTCTGTTGTTCCAGTGCCAATATGATCAAAATAAGTGATCTGCATAAAACCAGAAAAGATTTTAAGAAACCTGATCAATATATACAGATTGTAGTTGTAGTAAAAAGCAAAGCTGTGAGGAGCTTTTGAGCAAGCTAGTCATTTCAAATGGAATATAAAATACTCCATATATATGTGGAATGCCAGATATCTCTCCAGTGTTTACTGGAGTAAGGAATTCTTGTCTTCATTGAGTATTAATTCCTTAGTTTTCTTTATCTTCTTATCCCAGCCTCTGCAACCATTTCAGAAAAGGCACCTTTCTGTTGTAACAAATTATGTGGTGTATCATATTCTAGAATCCTTCCAGTGTCCAGAACAAGCACTCTACAATGCAAAACCAGAAAGATTATAGGAGAAGAAAAATCAGCTCTTCAACTATATTTTCCAGTCTCCATACAGACATCTCTGGATAATGGGAACTCTTAGAAGAATTCCCATTGCCCTAGGTAATTCATTGCTTTCTAAAGCTAGGAACTCCCATATTAAAGAAAACAAACAAGCAAAAACTTTTGAAAGTGGCATTTTTGTTTAATTGGTAAAAATGCTGCAGTTCATATACACTCTGTACAATTAAATGGTCTTAATAGTAGTTTATACCTGTACCTTAGCAGTAAAGATATTAGCTTTGCAATTAGAAGGGGGAAACAGAACATACGTATTGATAATTAGTTAATAATGATGCTCAAGACTTTTGGGATACCTTGAATTGTACAGATACAAAGATAATAAGGCAAAAAAATGTTGGAGCGTAAACTTTAGTAAGCCTGAAAATGGCTACATTTTCAGGAAGCCATTTATTTTTAAAATGGTTTACCAAAACTCACTCACCTCTCCGAATCCATGACTGTGTGTAACCTATGGGCTATAGTTAATATTGTGCAGTTGTGAAACTCTCTTTTGATGGTGGACTGCACCAAGTTGTCCGTTTCCATATCAACAGAAGCTGTCGCCTCGTCTAGGACCAGGATTTTTGTCTTTCGTAGCAACGCACGGGCCAGGCAGACTAGCTGTCTCTGCCCAACACTGTTAAAAATACATGTGAGAAGATCAGGTTAGGAAGCGGAGAACTATATTAGAGCTGATGTTCTCTTCTATCTTACTTAACAATGTTTTATACTTCTGACAAGACTAATGAAATATGCTCACCTTGTCTTGGGAGTTTTCATTTCTTCTCGCTCAGCATACCAATTATAGTTAAGATGTGACTCTTAAACACCTGTGGCTGAACTTCAGAGCATAAACCTAGTCTTGCCTTCAGCTTCCACGTTCACATTATAATGGGAACAAACCAGATGATGGAGGACTAAACCACTTTTTAATACTATTCAGTGCAAAAGTTTGGATACTCCTGTACGTTAGCTGTGGTGTTTGCCTTCTAGAAACTTCCTCCTGAAAATGATCTGCCAAAAAAGTTCAAGCTGATACTCAGAAAGCTCCATCTAACACTAGCCCCCTAGCAGCAAAGCGAAAAGCTTCAGCATTTGTCTCCTTGAGCTTAGAGCCCTTTTATTTCAAGTGTCACCCTCCTTGCATAACTATGGGTTAATGTTTCACAAGGAAAAAAATCAGACGCTTTGCCTAAGCAAATAAAGCAAAGGCCTAAGCTCTCTGCAGTTTCGTCTTCTTTCCATGTTCAGTGCTTTATTGTTTTCTTTTTCTTTTTAAGTATGAATAAATGAGCACTTTTCTATCCAGCTCTAATTAGAAAGTGCATGAATTGCCACCCTCCCACACCTTCTCTACACCTATTCATATACTTGAGCTGAAAATAGTCTACTTGCTTGGCTTCCCATACAGCACAGGCCAGAGGTCTTTATACAGCTGTGAACAGTTGGCCACCTCGAAGAAACATGTACTACCAGAATAATTCTACTTAGAATGACAGGAGAAGTGTCATTATACTGATACTTCCGGAAGGAAATTCTCTGGAAGGAACACAGTTTTACAGTACCAGAAAATAACTGCAATAGCACTTTCTTGTTTATGTACCTGAGATTTTCACCACCTTCTGAAATCTCATGAAGGAGTTTCTTTGGGAGTGACTGGACAAAATCCTTTAAGTGACACAGTTCCAGTACCTCCCACAGTTCAAGATCAGAGTGTTTTCCAAGAGGATCCAAATTTGACTGCAGTGTCCCAGAAAACAAGATGGAGTCCTAGATAATAGCAGAATGTAAGTGCACAACTACAACACAAACTTAAAACAGGCTGCCATTAGTCCTTACATTAACATAGCAAACTGGGACAAATAATTCTGGAAAAGCAGACAAGGCTTTGAAGGAATATATACATGTTTTTTCTATTCAGCTCATTTTTTCAAAAGACCCAAGGTTTTTTGTTTAAATATTAGCACAGTCTATGCTAAAGACAGACAGCAAATATTGCCATTAAAGCTCCAGAAAAGCTAGGGGAAAAGAAAATAGACCTTCCTTTGGAAAATCATCAGATAAATTTCTTGTAAGTCATGTTAACATCGCCCATGCACAAAAATGGGTTTATGAATGGCATTCAGGGAATGTGCAGGTCTTCAGGTGACCACTAAATTTGTGTTCAAGGTTTTTGTTTATCCTATGTAAGTCAGTCTACTAGCACAAACACAATGCTAATGATATGTGAACTAATCTTGAGTTTCCTGCCCTATTGTGAAGTAAGCAAGGATGGCTTTACACGATAGACTGCAGCAGATTAGCCGAAATACACATTACACAATTTGTGTATACATGACTTTATTCCCTACACTCTTCAGACATGATAAGAGTTATTTGAAATATTTTTGCCTTCAGGGAGACTTGAATACACCACATATAGCATGAACTATTCTAGCTAANTTTATCCTAGAGCATTTCAATGTAAGTCAGTCTACTAGCACAAACACAATGCTAATGATATGTGAACTAATCTTGAGTTTCCTGCCCTATTGTGAAGTAAGCAAGGATGGCTTTACACGATAGACTGCAGCAGATTAGCCGAAATACACATTACACAATTTGTGTATACATGACTTTATTCCCTACACTCTTCAGACATGATAAGAGTTATTTGAAATATTTTTGCCTTCAGGGAGACTTGAATACACCACATATAGCATGAACTATTCTAGCTAAGCCTGTTAAACTAAACCTGGCATTATAGAAACTATGCAGCCGCTCTGTTTTGAAGCTTCTTCCATGTAATTGCCAACATGCAGTTGTGACGTTTTCCAGAATAGCATTCTGCCAGCAGTACTGAAGATTACTGGCTAATCAATAGCTGAGATTCTCAAAAATTCAATTCTAAAACCCAATAGGCCATAACAGAGCCTGGTTTCAGAGATCAATAACTTCCTACTGGAGTTTCATGCCTCTGTCCCTTGGCAGCCTGTCTCTTGGAATTCAGGGCTATAATTTCTTGCCCCAAAATAAAGTGTCCTCTGTTATAAAAAAAAAAAAAAAAAAATGTTCCCTGTAAACCACATCTCACCTGTGGAATAATGTTAAGATTTCCACGTAGGTCATGGAGTCCAATAGTTGATATATCAATTCCATCAATAATTATTTTGCCTTCGGATCCCTCTAGAACTCTAAACAAGCAATTTGTGAGTGTTGATTTACCAGCTCCTGTTCTTCCAACAATTCCAACCTGAAACAGAAAGTTTCCTGATAAAGACTATAACTTTCCATGTGACACATTCTATATGAAAAATGATGAGTTTCAACTTTCAGTTCAAAACTTCAGTTTCTTTTACCAACATGCAATCCTATAGGTGGGTAAAACTCACTTTTGGAACTTGACTCACAATCAAGAACACTCCCTCAGAAGCTGTACAGACTTTGTCTGGTTCAGTGGGAATTCTTGCCATTTCCCCTTCCTTTTGTCTAGCACTCAGCTCAAACCAATGATTCTAAACTAGGTCTTGGTTAGTGCTCCTTGGGCCCAAACCCAAAGTTAATTAGCACTGATCTGGAAGCATATTTCTCTACATAAATACTCAGCACAGTGGACAAGAGATTTAATTTCAAATGTGTATCTTCCTTAAAACTGCTAAATTCATAAAGCATTATCCCAGTTTCTTACAAGGAAAAGTATTTCTGCATAGTAGGAGAAAGTAGTTTTTTTATCTGTCTTGTCTTCAATGCCTTATCCACTTAGTATCTTTGCTGTTCAACATCATCTTGCTGTATCTAGTAATAGAGTCTCCTCCTGTTAAATCTTTTGGAATTAGAACTTTGGAAAACAGAATTTTATACTTTTGATTTATTTGTTATATACAGTACCTTCTCTTCACTCTGTGTCTGAAAAGAGACATCCTTCAAGGCTAGACCAAGATCCTTCCTGTACTGAGCCTTGTAGTTAACAAACTCTATTACTCCTCTATCAGGCCACCCCACTGGTGGTCTTTTTGACGTTATCCATGGCCCCTGAAATTACAACCATTGGTATTTCAGTAATGATTTTAAAGGTGTTATAAATTAATAAAAACATTAGCAAAATTATATGTATCTTTAAAAATCCCAGAAGATTCAAGATAATTCCAATGCAATATAAGAGAAGGAGAACCTGCTTTCATGAACACTGGGCAGAAACATTCCAGCTGGGTTTTTTAGGGGTTTTGGGTTTGGGTTGTGGGGTTTTTACATGCACACACTCATTTAAAAAAATGAGCTGGGTTTAACTGAGTAGTTGCTAATAGTTCGGTATTTGTTTCATCAGTTGACAGGAACTGAGTTTAATCTGACACCTAATCTTGCAGATATTTAAAAGCATATTTTATGAGATATGTTTTGTTTTAAGAAGTGGAATAGGAGACAACAGAAAGATGTGAACAAAGACCAGGAAACATAAACATGAGGGAAGTGTAAAAGACAATGAAGAAGTAGAAGAGACTCGTGTTTCTGAAACAGACCAAGGCTCTTCTGCCTCCATGCCTGACATGGGCACTAGTTTCAGAAAAGCACAATAACCAAGGCAAATCAATTTTAAGCAAATGTCTCTTCAGACAAGAGGAGAGTAACAGTTAGGGGTCTGACAGGCCTCTCTTCCCCTCTCAAATAAATGTTCCTCTTGGTTGCACACAGCATAGGAAGTTCACGTGCATTAGTCTTACTGTAAAATCTACTGATAAGAATGCGAATAATTTTATGGTCAAAGTAAGAATAAAACTGCTATGACTATAAATGTAATGAAGAAGCTACATATTATTCTCAGCATAAAACAATAAGAGGAAGTATTTAAGAACAAATTATAACCTATTACAACTCACCAATATTAAAATCAATCTACAGATAATTTTCTAAGCACATAAATTAAATATTGAGGAAGAATCCTCTCCATTTCAAGAAGAATGCTTACCTCTTTATCCATTTTTGCATATTCACAAATTCTTTCAATTGAAACTGCATTGGTCTCGATTTCACATGCTTTACGCACCCAAAAATTTAGACTCTGAATTATCTGGGGAAATAGTTGCATCATAGAACATAAACATTTGACTCTACCAGAATACAGCACATTAATTTCAAAACTGACCCTGAATTTAATCATCTCATAAGCTGGAGGCCTAATCACAGAAGCCAAAAAGTATACAGAAAATAATGGCACACCAAATGAAGTGTCAGAAAATTACTGATCTCAGCATTCCTCCAAGCACTTCTTGTCTGCTTTCAGACTGCCAAATGGCTATTGTAATTTTCACTAATATAACAGCTCCAGAAATCTGAAACTATTTCAGGATCAATAGAAAGTGCACAGTAATTGTATGATGTCGAAAGGAAAAACATATCATGCTAATACTGCAGGTACATTAATGCACTATTCCCTAGGTAAAGTAAGCTAGTAATACAGAACAAGGAATTTGTAATGGAGATATGTATTTGGTGTATCATGTCTGCCAAATTTGTCATCTTCAAGTACTGGAAATGCTTCTGCAGACAGAGCCAATTCTCCGGTTAAATATTTCCACTCCTATAGAAAAACAGTGAGCCAAATGAGTTGTTAGAGTCAACTATTTTGAAAGGCTGTATATAACCAAAGAATGGTGTCAATTTGACGTCAGACAAAGGTAAAAACCTGTGCAGTACCTGTGACTACCATCACCACAAAAATGGCGATATGAAGGAGATTGTTCTTTCTCTGAATAATAGAAAATGGAACTCTTGCCAGTTGGGGTGATGTGGATATGCCATGACGGGTAATTGTCCATACTGTGTGTGTGTGTGTGTTCATGAGTACCTGTCAGCTGTGTTTCTGAAGCACTTACTACACTACTTACTCTTACTACAGTGAGAATCTGCATACTGCTACACCCCTAAGCATTGTAAGATTAAAGAAATTTGGATGCTTAGTTTGTGTATACTTAATACTGAAGATTTATTTTAACTAGCAACTTATCAATACAGTTTACCTTACTTCAAGACACATTTCAGCTGTGGCTCTTATATATTACTTTTACAAGGAAAATGCCAAAGTAAATGATTTTATTAAACCTTTAAGGAAGCAATCCTGCATAACATTCAACAACTGAACAAGAACAAGGAATCAAATATGAAGTATAAGTGTGCATGACTAAGCTTCTGATTTAGATTAACAAAACACTTAAAAATAAATCATACCTACTGATTTTTAAATACATTTTTATTATTTCATCTAAACCAAGAAGTGGAAAATAATTAATGTGAAGCTTCTGAGAATTAATGGAATTTAAGAGAAAACTCTGTTCTACCCATGAGATGCAATGTCATTGATGCTACTGCGTATATTCACCTACTCAGCTTCATTGTATGTATTATCTCATCTTCGTAAGCAATGTTGGAGCAGCAAAAAAATTATACTATTGCTTACATTTAAAGCATAGGTTATAGATAAACCCACTGTAGAAGAACTCATGGTATTTCCAGCCAGTACTACAAACACTGCCGCAAAGAACACCATTAAATTTCCCAGAAATTCAAGCCGAACAGATAGCCACCTGTTAGCAAATCAAGGCAAAGAAAGGTGAATTACCTACAACATTTTTTATAGTATAGTGAACATATTGCTAATATAATGATACTTTGAGATCATTATGCTAGCACTTTACCCTAACAAAAGAGGTAAGTGCCATCATTCCCATTTTACAGATGGACTGGCCAGGGAATATGATATATCTAGAACTGGTAGCACCACCAAAACCCAAATACAGGTCTGAACTCCTGGCTAGCGCTCCCTTCACTGCTTATATTGCTTTTCCTATCTGGAAAAGATTCAGGTATATGACTGAAAACCAGAACTGAAATATCCTTGCTCATCTCTGCCTCTAACTGAACTGCATCCCAAAGGAAGGAGAGGAAATGAACTTATTTTCTTTAAACCAATGATTCTATTCTCAACACTTCTTGAGAGTTCTTCTCAGGTTACTCCCATGTGAATTACCGAAATGCAAGTTTGATTTGTTCATAAACTTGTAAGAGGAATCTGAAACGTCATACAGGCCATACTTATGCTGTATTGGTAAACTTCTTTTTCTTCCCCTTTCCCCCCTTTTTGATTATATTCTCATCAGATGTTTTTTATATTCTCAACAGAATATGCATGTTTTCTATAAACCTTTGGTACATAAAGAAGAAATCATCCTAGTGCTTATACATAATCTACGCACTCATTACAAAGAGTGCTGGATAAATTGCTCTTCTCTTTCTCAATGGGTTTTCCCTCACTAAAGGTAAATAGTTGTGGAATTCTAGAGAAGGCGATCTCAGTCACAGATGCAGAACTGCTATAACGTACCTGTTTGAGATGACGTTGTTGTAGAAGTAAACCAAGTTCTCATATACAACATCATTATTTTTTCTAATGAATCTCTCTTGGTGGCCAAATGCTCGGATTGTTGATCGCCCTACAAGAGTCTCACTGAAATGGGAAATCACAGGAGAATGCGACGCTCCTGCTAGCCGTCGAATCTGTCGTGAACTTGCTATGTAGTATCGCTAATAAAACAGTATAAGACAGACATTGTAAGTTGCTACAGCTTCTTTTACATTATTTATAGTATTTGCCATATTTATTTCCAGTTAAGTACTCTGTTTAGTTACTCCTGTGAATTTTGAATATGATGAAGCTGGAAGTCCCTGCACAGAAGAAAAGCTGTTTGCAAATAGTATTGAAAAAACCCTCTGTCTCGTGGGCACACCAACATCATAATGCTTCTATAACTGCAATATATAGTGCAATAGATAAATATGCAATAAATTAGTGGCAAGGTTAAATACGAAAACATTATTTCCAATTCTATAGAAAATGGGCTATACCATAAGAAGTGTGTAGCAATTAACTAAGACCTATCTGTAACATTCCAAATTACAATGTCCTACTTCTTTCTCAGGTGAAAGTCACCCTTTGTTTCTTCAATGTATCAATGTAAATTCCTTAGCAGAAACTGAACCCAGGTCCTCTTTTCCTTCCCCTATATTCTTATTTTGAGAATCTTTTAAGGTCTTTAATCACAGACCATACCTCTAGTATCAAGAAACAGAAATGCAGAAATTAGGGTTTCTAAAACTTTACTTTTGGTTTCCCAGCAGTGTAACTGGCACTCTGGAAAAAATACAGCACAGTTAGTTTAAGCATCATTCTATTTCGCATCTGCTGTTTCAGAGTTACTTGAACTTTTAGCATTCACTACAACACACACCCCATTTTTTCAGGTAACCATCAAATTTCTTAGTGGAATCTATATCAATACTGTATCTTCCTAATAAAGAGGAAAGTACAAAGCTGTTAAAAGTTCACAAGCACTGCAGGATATATTCAAATTCCTCTTAAGGAGCCTGAGGACTTTTTCTGAAAGCAATTTCATGTGTCCTTTCTATACACACATATATATATATATATGGAGGTGTTTTTTTTTCACAGTAAGGAATAATTTAAGCCTGTATCCTTGATTGCTTTGGATATTTCACCCACATAAATCTAGAAATCCTTGTAAAAGCTTAATGCAGTTACCTGGATAGTAAAATAGAAGTACCCCAGGGGAATAACTACCACTATGAATAGTGGTGAGGCAGATGTGATAACCAGAATGGTTCCAATAACATCTAGTGTACAATTTAGCCAAGTTCGTAAGTAGTAATGGAAACGTGAGTCCAATATAAATAAGTCCTGTAAAAATGCACAGAAAAATCAAGACTTTTGTGAGTAAATTCCACTAAAAACTTTGAGAAGGAATTCTTTAAAAATGGAATCAAACTAAAATATCTTCAATAAAAATTAGTAGGGTCCCCCCAATTATATCATAATAGAAAGTATTCATATACTGTTATTATTTTTCTAAAAGTGGAATAGACAAAATAGTTTTTAGACCACCCATGGTAGTCTTTATGTGAGAGAGAGACTAGAATGTATTGAGTTCTGTCCAGGGGCAGATAAGGAGCAAGTGGAAAGTCTGTGGGTACAGATTAAGGGGCAGGCTGGTATGGGTGATACAGTTGTGGGGGTCTATTATAGACATACTGATCAGGATGAAGGAGTTGATGAGGCTTTCTACAGGCAACTGAAAGCAGCCTCACGACTGCATGCCTTGGTCCTCCTGGGGGATTTTAACTACCCCAATATTTGCTGGAAGACTTACATGGCCAATCATTCACAGTCTAGGAGGTTCCTCCAGTGCATTGATGATAACTTCTTAATGCAAATGGTGGACAAACCAACTAGGAGAGGAGGGCTGCTGGATCTAGTGCTCACCAACAAGGAGGGTCTGGTTGAAGTGGTGACGGTCAATGGCAGCCTTGACTGCAGNGGCTGCTGGATCTAGTGCTCACCAACAAGGAGGGTCTGGTTGAAGTGGTGACGGTCAATGGCAGCCTTGACTGCAGTGACCATGAGATGGTGGAGTTTAGGATCCTGTG
>NDXB01016055.1:0-28638 GCA_002631895.1 Agapornis roseicollis
CCACCACCTCTCTGGGCAGACTGTTCCAATAGTTTATTATTCTTTCTGTGTAAAACTTCTTCCCAATATCCAACCTGGACCTTCCTTGGCACAGTTTGAGACTGTGTCCTGTTCTGTCCGTTGCTGCCTGGTGAAAGAGACCAACCCCCACCTGTCTACAGCCTCCTTTCAAGAAGGTGTAGAGAGTGATAAGGTCACCTCTGAGTCTCCTTTTCTCCAGGCTAAACAACTCCAGCTACCCCTTGTCTTGTCACTACAGTCCCTAATGAAGAGTCCCTCCCCAGCATCCCTATAGCCCTCCCCCTTCAGATATCCTTTCATTGCCATTTGGAGTGTTCACAATATCAATCACTGAGTCATAGAATGAGTCAAAGAAAGAACAACCTATTCCTTCCATCTCCTACTACAGCTAGCACATAGCACCCTGAAGGAAATAAATCCAAATACAACTTCATGTCACACTAGGAAGTTGCAGTAGTTATCAATTACCTTAAAATCTCAATTCATCTCCAGAAGTAGATGAATTTATCTATTAATGTAAAACTGAATTAACTTCGAAAGGAAAGGCCAGTCCTACAACTCCTACAAACAGAAATGATCCATTTTGACAAGATGGGATCATTCATCTGAAAATGGGTTACATAATCAAAGCCTTCATTTTTCATGTGGTATCATAATACATATTTCACCTTGTC
The DNA here is from genome assembly GCA_002631895.1 of Agapornis roseicollis. Lineage (NCBI taxonomy): Eukaryota > Metazoa > Chordata > Aves > Psittaciformes > Psittacidae > Agapornis > Agapornis roseicollis. The sequence goes on from NDXB01016055.1 coordinate 696, forward strand.
AAACAAACTGGAAAAACCACAATGGAACCTTGGGCATCCTGGGTGTAGTATCAGGTCTACAATCAATCAGATACTATGTGTAGTCCTGAAAGAAAAGTGCTGTTATTTCATGTCCACTCCTGTTCCTGGCAATGTCAGTTTTATAAACAATTACTTCAGACTTGTTGTAGCATTTAGTCTGCTGAACTGTAGGAAAGTATAAGAACCCTGCCCTTAGATATGGAAGTAAGTGACATACCATTTTCCTTATACAATGATCACATAGATCACAAAGTCCATTAGAGGTCATTATGGTTCCCAGTTCTGAGTAATACTTAATATATAGAATCACAGAATCCCAGACTGGTTTGGGTTGGAAGGGACTTTAAAGCTCACCCGGTTCCAACCCCCTGCCATGGGCAGGGACACCTTCCACAAGACCAGGCTGCTCCAAACCCCATCCAACCTGGTCTTGAACACTGCCAGGGATGGGGCAGCCACAGCTTCTCTGGGCAGCCTGTGCCAGCGCCTCACAACCAGAACAGGCTGCCCAGAGAAGTTGTGGATGTGCCATCAAGTGCAGAGGTGCTTTTTAAAGTGCCTATGTGATTTAAGAGCCTGGAGCTCTCCAATTGGTAGTTAAAATTTTGTTTCCAGATTGTTCAGGCATTTAGAAAATGTCCTCTTTTTCGTAGAAGACATGACAGAGATGGAGACGCTGGCTTTCCACTGGTTTTAGGTGCTGCTTCAGTGTAGTCACACTGATATAGGCATCCTATATTTGTGTAACAGTCAGCTGAGCCATTTAGACAGTCTGAAGATGCCCAAGAACAGTTTTGCTTTCAGTTTCGAAACTTTGGATTCACTCTTATAAAAGATATTGGACTTGAGCACAGAGACATAACAGTCTCAAAGGCATCCAGGTCTGACAGGAGTCTTGGTAAGTCTTATCTAGCACCTAAACCCTCAAGTTTCTTTCTGGTTTCTGAAGGTCTACTCAACTGTATATAAAAGATGAGGCACTCTAGAGGCAGTTGGTTAAGAAACCTCATTCTCCCATTGATGTACAGTGTAATTCAGACTTCTGAGAATCTATTCATAGTCTTCAGAGGGGAAAAAATCTGGATCTAGATTTCTGATTTAGGATTAATTTTAGCAGGAATCTTAATTTCAAATTTTAAAGCTAAACTTTCCCAAATGTCATGATAACATACTGTTACTGGTTTAGACCTTTTCCTAGTTCTGGTAATTTCCTGAGGTGCTTAGGCAAACAAGAATCAGCAAGAAGGAAGATTAGACAAGGCAAGTGACACACTTTCTGCCAAGTAGTTGAAATCCTTGTAAAATAACAACAGAAAAGTTAGAAAGCAAACCTCAGCTAACAGAAATCGTATGAGCCACAGTGGGACAAGTTGTGACCAGTTCAGGACCCAAGCTCATAGCTCCCCTTTGACCTCAAACCAAGTGGTACAGCAGAGAAACAGCCTCCACTCCAAGCCTGTTTCACCCGCTACATGTCCACTTCATTCCCATCTATGAGAAACCTAAGATCAGTGTTTTCAGGCTGGCTTTAAAATGAACAAAATACTGGGGGATAAAATCCATCAGAAGGAAGAGTAGCAAGCTGTCGGACCTCAAGAGGTGGGAACTTGCCCACATGAACACAGTATAGCAACAGTGTTGGGAAAGATTCTGTGGCATGCTTTGCTTCTGGGAAGGGCAGTGGCCATTATGTCAGCCAATGACAGTCCTTTAAATCCTGACATTTACTACAACACAGAGGAAACCAGAGTGGAATGTTTACAAGAAATAAACCATTTAAAAGCAACCTCAGACCAAGAAGACAACTGCTTCACTGCAGATATGCAGGCAAATGCATTGAAGAGGGTCTATGCTCCACTGCTGTGTTCCTCCTGCTCACAATTACTCAGAGCTCTCCCAGTAATCATGGGCTTGATTTGTGAATTTTAACTTTAGAAAATCTTGACATAAAATTCCCAGGGAGATGGTTGTGATGGAGTTCAAAGTAACGGAGCTAACTGAACACTGCTCCTGAGTCTGTTCCAAAGTCATAGGCACAGAATCATAGAATGGTTTGGGTTGGAAGCAATCTTAAAGCTCATCCAGTTCCACCCCCATGCCATGGGCAGGGACTCCTTCCACTAGACCAGGTTGCTCCATGCCCCATCCAACCTGGCCTTGAGCACTGCCAGGGATGGGGCAGCCACAGCTTCTTTGGGCAACCTGTGCCAGTGCCTCAGCACCCTCACAGGGAAGAGCTTCTTCCTTATATCTAATCTAAATCTTCCATGTTTCAGTTTAAACCCATAACCTCTTGCTCTGTTGCTACAGCCCCTGGCAGAGTTCCTCTTCAACATCCTTGTAGGATACTGGATGGCTGCTATGAGTTCTCCACACAACTTTCTCTCTTCAAGGCTGAACAGCCCCAACTTTCTCAGCCTGTCTTCACATGGGAGGTGCTCCAGTCCCTGATCATTCTGATTGCCTCCTCTTCCAACAATTCCATGTCCTTCTTATGTTGAGGACACCAGAAGTGCACACAGTACTGCAAGTGATGTCTCACGAGAACAGCATATAGGGGCAGGATCACCTCCTTTGACCTGCTGGTCACGTTCCTTTTGATACAGCCCAGTTCATGGATGTTTTCTGTGCTGTGAGCACACACAGCTGGGTCCTGTTCAGTTTCTCATCAACCAGCCTAGAACACATCCCTACAAACCCTTGCGTTAGCACAGTGAGAGGGCTTGTTTTGGAGGCAGGGCCAGGGGCTTCTTTAGAAGTCTCCACAGTCAAAAGAAGCCTTATGAAACAACTTTCAAAATAGTACTGGCTATCTCCAGAGAAATAGTGTCTTTTTGAGGAATTGAAAATAAGAATTATTGTTGCTGATCGGCTGTAGTAATTCAAACTTTCTTTTCTCCTTCTGCAGTTAATAGCTATAACCCTGATGTTCCAAGGACTGAGGTTCCCCAGTATATGATACAAGTAATCTCCATTGCTGCTGCTGATGGAAAAAGGGAGTATAAATCACAAGAGGAAAGCTCTGCCAACCTAAACCAGCTTGGTAGTTTTCAGGAGCAAAATTCTTTGGCGTTACTTGTGTTTAGCCTCACTTCTTTAGAAACAAGTACCGCCTTCTCCAGAGCTGCCTGATTCTGTCTGTGGCTGGTGTAAGTGTCAAAGCACCCTTCCAATCTTTACATTTCATTCTCTTTCCCTCTGAAACATCTCTCTAACCATTTCTTGTACCTGTGCTGCAAGTATTTCAGTGTATTCACTGCCTGGCTTGCTGATACCTCCTTCGGAGCTGCTAAGCAGCAGTGGAATTCCTTAGGAGGCGGCTGATCTGGAGAAATGCCATAGTCATAGTAATATCATAAAAATAACAGCAAACCCCATCAGGGTATTATAGGTGTTCAACACCATTCAGAATCAGATACTTACTGTGTTTAGTGTGGCAATTTTTGTAGCCTCCTGCACAGTCTAAAGCAACCCTGCAAACGCTGTACGTAATGCAATAAAATGCTTATTCTTATTAGCTGACGTAAGAGCATAGGGATCTCTGCCAAGAACGGTGGACCTTACATGTGGCCATTTGATACATATATTTGCATGTGCTTGGTATTAACAAAAGCATTACCATGTGTTTACCTTCCACTAACACACATCATGTTTTTGCACAAATCCTGGCTTGTGTTGCGTAAGTCTAAGCTAGGCACTGTATCCACCAGAATGGTGACAAAGGTTTAAATCAAGCAGGCCATGTTTCAGCACGTTATTCATAAAACTAGGCCATGGGATAAAGGTACTGTTGGAACACAGCTTTATACTAATTTTCCCAGTAAGATGCATCATAAATATTAACTATCCTGAACACACATACACGGGCTCATGGCCTTGGCTCCAGGCCCTTCACATGGAAGCTGGAGAATGAGTTCTGACTTAAGGTAGGGAAAACGCAGGGAACTCTGAATTATCAATAATAGATTCTTTGCTGCCTCAAGCTTTTCCAGCCAAACAGTAATGCAGCCCTGCACCATGGAGCCTGGTACTGTGACTCCTCATTATAGGGCTCAGGGTTGTTTGTCTTCATGTGCTGCCCCTTTAGCAGCTTTTAAACTTACACAAACCTGTGTCTCTTTCCTATTTTCAGTGCAGCTCTACTAATAATGTGGGCTCAGGAACATGCAGCTTTCCCTCTTCCCCTAAACACTTACACTCACACACACACTCTCCGTTGCACTATTACCTCCCAGCGCAGTTTCCAGCTCACTTGTGATATCTGAAGCAGGTAAGGTCTGCTCACAGCATGTCTCCTAGGCTGCGGGGATTTCCCAAAACAAATAGTGTAGCAATATCTAATTATACACAGTGGCAGTGCAAAAGAGGAGATTAAGATTATTTCAGATCATGGGTATGCATCCTTCTTTCCATTCTCATGGTATTTCCTGCCTGAGTGAAAGGAGGAAGAACCAGAAATCCACAGAGAATGTCTGTCTCTACAGTTTTTTTTTCAGTTTCAAGAAGTATAGCCAATAATAACAGGATTCAGAGTGCTTTTCCCTGATAATTTTCAAAGTGCCTCACAAAGAGGGATAAGAATAATGATCCTTACTTTATAAACTAAACCACGACCAACAAATGAACCAAGAATGGAAGCCAGATAGCTTGCCCTTTCCTCTGGGCTTTGCTGTTGTTGAAGGATTAGGACCCACATTTAGGATAACACCTCAACCACAGGCCTGTCTTCAAGCATTTGCTTAAGCCACATTGATTTAAGCGCATGCTTAAAATTAGGCATATTCTTAAATATGTTCTCTAAGCAGGGCTTAAATAACCCTCCAGTCTTCTGGGTGCATATTCAGATAAGACCAGACTTTATTTACACTCAGGAAAAGAAGAACAGACTGAGTACAGCTGGTTTGCCTTAAAGTCATCCTGGTAGAGGTTCCCATAAAAACTAACAATGATGCCAAATGTCGCCCAATTTGAGTGAACTTTCAAAATCAAGCATTTCCCAATGTTGCTTTCCCAGATTTCCCTGTAAGCATTACAAAACCTTTCAGCTGAAACTAGAGCAGCAGCAAAGGAAATCTCAGCACATGGTCAAGTCTCACCTGCTAATACTGCTGTAACTCAGGGAAACCTGCTTAGTTCACTGTTACCGCCACAGGAACAGGGTTTATCTACTCTTAAGTATATTAACAAATTCTTTATGTTTACCTACACTCAATCATGCTCCTTATGGATTACTACAGACTGTACTGATCTTCATCAGGGGCTCTAGTAATAGGACATGGGTAATGGGTTCAAACTAAAACAACAAAGATTTAGGTTAGATATAAGGAAGAAGCTCTTCCCTGTGAGGGTGCTGAGGCGCTGGCACAGGGTGATGGCCCAGAGAAGCTGTGGCTGCCCCATCCCTGGCAGTGTTCAAGGCCAGGTTGGACACAGGGGCTTGGAGCCAGCTGGTCTAGTGGAAGGGGTCCCTGGCCATGGCAGGAGCTTGGAACTGGATGAGCTTTAAGGTCCCTTCCAAACCAGACCATTCTGGGATTCTATGATTCTTTTGTCTAATTTTGCTCTAGACTTTTCTTACTTTTAATCTATCCAACAGACAGGCATTTCTACATCTATCGTGATGGAGTACTTACAGAGGACTGGTACCTAGGATGGGTGAAACTTTCAAAGCTTTCAAACTATTTTACAAAACAAAATCTCTCCCCTCCAATTTACCACTCTGTAATTTTTAGTTTGGGGCACTCCAATTCAAGAAAGAAGAAGAGGAAACAGCCTCAAGTTGCACCAGGGGAGGTATAGACTGGATACTGGGAACAATTCCTTCCCCAAAAGGGTGCTCAGGCATTGGAAAAAGCTGCCCAGGGCAGTGATGGAATCACTGTCCCTGGAAGTGTTCACAAACGTGAAACTGAAACCCTCAGTGCCATGGCTTAGTGGTGGCCTTGGCACTGCTGGGAAATGGTTGGACTTGGTGATCTTAAAGGTCGTTTCCAACCTGCTTAGTTCTATGATTCTAAAAACAGGATTCCAATCAAGCCTATGCTTTATATGTTACTCAGCTGGAAGGAAAAGAATGTTTTGCAACAAACACATTTCAAATGTGTGCCCAAGCCTTTGGTGAGGAGCATATCGTAGAAACATAGAATCATAGGGCTGGAAAGGACCTTAAGATCATCCAGTTCCAATCCCCCTGCCATAGGCAGGGACACCCCACACTAAACCATGGCACCCAAGGCTTCGTCCAACCTGGCCTTGAACACTGCCAGGGATGGAGCACTCACAACCTCCCTGGCCAACCCATTCCAGTGCCTCACCACCATTACAGCAGAAGAATTTCTTGCTTAGATCCAATCTAAACCTCTCCTGTTTAAGTTTGAACCCGTCACCCCTTGTCCTGTCACTACAGTCCCTAATAAAGAGTCCCTCCCAGCATCCCTATAGGCCCCCTTCAGATACTGGAAGGCTGCTAGGAGGTCTCCATGCAGCCTTCTTTTCCCCAGGCTGAACAGCCCCAACTTTCCCAGCCTGTCTTCATATGGGAGATGCTCCAGCCCCTGATCATCCTCGTGGCCTCCTCTGGACTTGTTTCAACAGCTCCATGTCCTTTTGANGAACAGCCCCTCCCAGCCTGTCTTCATATGGGAGATGCTCCAGCCCCTGATCATCCTCGTGGCCTCCTCTGGACTTGTTTCAACAGCTCCATGTCCTTTTGATGTTGAGGACACCGGAACTGCACACAATGCTCCAAATTCCCATTGAAATTACAGAAGGAAACCTATTCCCTTCCTGTTAGCCACCTTACTCCTTTATTGGTTTCCATTCTTTCTCCAAGAAAAGAACTAAGGGATTATTTTTCCTCCGTTTAGCAGCCCCAATCTGCTGAAGTCACAATTTAATACACCCAAAACGAGACAGAGTTAGGGCCCAATTATTGAAACATGGCCTTCTGAGTAAGTTGATGTCTGATGCCATAGCATATAAGGTGTCTGTACCTGATACATAACTATTATTATCTAGTCAGAGATATTAATAAACACGAAGAAAACAGTCAAACCAAAATCAGACACAGCTGTCATCCCACTGGCAACATGCAAGCAAAGATCAGGAGACCTGCCATCCCTAGAGGTTTCTCAGTGTCCACCACCAATTTCATTACCTTTTCTGACTTACATGAGGTTCTTCTGTTATTTTTAGATAACACTTTCTCTGGGCTCTTTATGTTCCATATGCTGCGCTCTCTAAAGATCCCCCCTAAAGTTCAAACACTCTGGCAGGATATTACTGGAGAAGAAAAGTGAGAGCAAGCCAAGTCTATTTTGAAAAGTTCATTTGGCTCTTAAATGGCCGCAAAGTTACACAGAGTTAAATCTCCTTCCTCATTCAGGAGACCTGCAAATGGTGCCAAGGGAGAGAAATTCAATTTATCAGCTGCAGAACAAGTGGTATGTTAGTGTGCTGCATTAAGGGTAGATTAAGAATATCAAAGCTCATTCTTCTGCTTGATGAAAACATCTGTTGCAGCTAATATGTATGACTTGGTTATCATGACAGGTTTTACAAATACTGCTAGTGTGAATACAGAAAATACCTGTCTCAAAAGCATCTCTATTGCAATAATGTAATCAGCAAGTTTGATGCAAAGTGACTATTTTATAAAGACACCTGTGATGATTTTGCCTCATAACTCGAAGCTGCTCCTTTTGTTCATACTTGTTTGCATATAGACATACATAGTGTGAAGTGAGACACCATGAAAGAGCATATACATAGGGCACCTAAATGAGTATCGAGTCATGGGCATCTAAATGAGTATCGAGTCATGGGCACCTAAATGTGTATCAAGTCATTTCCTTTTACTATTAGGTGAGAAGAATTCTAGTTATCAGAACTTCAGCTCAGCCAGTCCATATGCCTGTGCAGCCTTTCAAGCTCTTGAGTAGTGCAGCTGAAAACAAAGGAAATATTTCTGATTTGACAGTTAGGAGCACATTTAAGACTTTTGCTGCCTTTGTAAAGAAGTGTTATTGAAAAATGGTCAATAGGAAACTCAGCACAGGACAGGCCTACTGAGTAAGTAGGTGGGAATATATTAGCACATGGGGAGAAATGGCAAAGTTTTCAGCCATATCCACAGCTTGAGGAATTCCAACCCCTCTAAGAGAACCATGCTGATTTCTACCAATTAAAGATCTGGCCCTTTATTTTCTTTTTGATATATTTTACTCCAACACATATACAATACTTTCCCAAAGGTAAAAGTGGCTTCAAAGCATTTTTAGAGGAACATTAAAGAAAAGGAAGTTGTAACACTGACTGCCAGTATTTTATCTAGGACTTTACTGCAATTAAAAAGAATATAAAATGTTGCTGCTACCCTGGACACATATTTTTACATTTTTAGCCTTGGAAAAACACAGGCTCTGACTCCTTGTGTCAGAGTAAGGGCCTCCGCACATTGTCCCTGCATTACGCTTTTTGATCTGGCTAAAAAATGTTACCCTGTGCAGCTCCATGCATCAAAGGAACGCTTGTACACACTGGGATCTGTTTCAGCCCTTAGGCAATGAGACCAAAAGACCCTTCTCATAAATTCTAATTCAAAAGTTTTTAGTTATCAAGAGGAAGTTTCCAATTGCTCTCTCACATGTGGGAAAATATGTAAGCTACTGAGAGGACCTTTTGTCTGTGACTTTAATGGGGGCAATTTGCAAGGGGGAGTGCAAAGGTTCTAATATGCAGTGTGCACAGACAGTAAGCAGGCACATACTTGGTATTTAATGAAGTTCCATGAATCATTAGCCATACAATAACCACAGGGTTCTATAAATCACCTGCAAAGATTTTTAGGCCAATACGCTGAGCAGCACAGTGGCAGAGGGGAGCACCTTGAGGAGGCTGGGAAGCAGAAGGAGGAAGGAAAAGAGAAAGATAAAAGGGGGGTACATGATGCGTTATCTCATAGCTGGCCTGACAGTCCAAAATTCAATCCTGTTGTTTTAACTTGTTGGCTTTACAGGAAAAGAAAGCAATAAAACAAAACTGATCCTAATAAAAAACACTGGGATTTGCAAGAGGAAAACGTAGCTGGAAGATCACATGTATTTTAGACATTGGAACTGGAAAATGTCTGTGAAGGAACGTTTTCTTTTTCCTTTTCTTTTCTTTTCTTTTCTTTTCTTTTCTTTTCTTTTCTTTTCTTTTCTTTTCTTTTCTTTTCTTTTTTCTTTCTTTCTTTCTTTCTTTCTTTCTTTCTTTCTTTCTTTCTTTCTTTCTTTNCATTTTCTTTTTCCTTTTCTTTTCTTTTCTCTTTTCTTTTCTCTTTTCTTTCTTTCTTTCTTTCTTTCTTTCTTTCTTTCTTTCTTTCTTTTTCTTTTTCTTTCCTTTCTTTCTTTTTCTTTTCTCTTTCTTTCTTTCTTTCTTTCTTTCCCTTTCCCTTTCCCTTTCCCTTTCCCTTTCTATTCTTTTTTATTTTGTCATTTTTATTTTTTCTTTGTTAATTCACCCTGCTGATGAAACAGCCCTTCTGGTATTCCTTTCCTTCAAAAACATCAAACCATATCTCTACAGGCTAAACAAAAGCTTGATTCTTTCCAGTTAGCAAAAATGTAAGTGTTATTTGCTAGACAAACTCTCCATAATGGTCTTCTTCTGCTTTAGTACATTCTAGTAACATATAGCTCTGTACCTGACCTGAAAAGATTGAATTTTTGCTTCACTTGTGCAGGATACCAGTTTCCTACTGTGTGTTCAAAAGGCAGAAATGCCAGTATCCTCTGCTGAAACCAAGATCCATTTGAGTGGGTTGGAAGGGCAGGAGCAGATGAGGTCCCTGCTGAAAATGCTGAAGTAGAGCAGTGGCACCTCACTCCTTTTCTCACACTCACATATATTCAGAGGTGCCACAGAGTAAGAAGTATCCCAGATTAATTTATGATTCTTTCTTCAGATTTGTAGTCTCAGAAAGCATGGGAAAAGCGATCACACTAGGACTGGCAACTGGCAATGCCATGTATTAGGACAAGCAAAACAATATCAGTATTTGGGGTTGGTATTGCATCTTGCTCACTTCAGACATTTTTAAAACTGGAAGCCAAAACTAACCAACTCACACCCAGTGGAAGGCCATGAGGGATAATAATTTAACACTTTAACATCATTTTCCTTTGCCTTTCAGTGAAAGCTGAAGCCTAAGGCAGTCAGATCCTACCTCTAACTGCAACATTCCCCCCCAAGCTAATAGGATAAATTAAAAACAAGGCCACACTGCAGCTTTAGCTCAGCTCCCACATTTAGTCTGCATTCTCCCTCTCGCTTCTATTTGGAGGTTGGTTATAAAATGCAAAGGGCAGCCATCAGTTCCCAAGGTGGCAGCCTGTCCTGCCTGCTTGCCCACTGCGCACCGATGGGTGAGATAGAAGAAGGTGGCAGCACACTGTTGATGCATTTACCTTTACATATCACCACTGCATGCTAGTATGTTCAAGAGTTTGCAGCTAATCCCTCAGGATCATTTGTCCACATCACAATAAAACCACCACCCAGCATGCTTGCCTGTTTCTTCCCAGGAGAGGCCCCAGTACTAAAACAGCAGGTAAAGAATCCAAATGAATTAGTGGAGCAGCACATCCAGAGCACTTGCTCACCCATGCTGTGCCAGGTTTGACACTTTGTCAGAGCTTGCCATCCAGTCTATCATGTCAGGTACCAGCATAGGGATAAATGGGGAACTTGGAAGGGAAACTGAGTGTAGGAAAGTTAAAAGACACATACTACCCTAACCATAGCAAGACATACTACAGGATATAAACCAGCCTTCTCCTGCGCCTGTTCTCCATTCTGAAAGTGATAAGGCTAGCAATGAGACAACAAACCCACCAGTGTGATTCCTAAGCAGAGAGCAATGCAAAAGGTTTGTTTGAAAGAATAATTACTGAGTTTGAATCCACAGAAGATATTCCAAGTGCTAATGTAAAAATAGCATAACAATCCCACCACTCTTTATGATACAGCTGCAAAGAGCAATTGCTAAGGCACTCCAAACGCTTACAGATTTGATACAACTTTCAATGGCTATAGTTCATCGACACAATTGCTATGTTTCCATTTTTAAGGTTTGTATGCTGAAAATAATGCCCATTTGAGTAAAGAAAGCTCTCTTCTTGGGCAGCTTTTAAAGCTGATATTCAAAGCTGAACTTTAACCTGAGGGGAATAACTATTTCATTGAATCTGGGGCAGTGGGGAGGGAAGGAAGGGCTGAAAGAAGGGGAAATATTTGAGAGTAATAACATCACACAACCTCAAGCTCCAGTATTTTCATTTGAATTTTGATGGCAAATATACAGCATTTTACCCAGTCCTAGTTCTTCCTATAATTCACTCAGTCTTGTCTTGTGATAATCCCTTCTCCTTTCACTGAGAGAAGCAGCACTTAATCACTTAGTGCAGATAGATTGCTAGGAGGTTTAATTAAAACAACTTATTTTAAGTGATCTTAAACAAGAGGTAAATGTATTTATTGTTCTAACATTTGGAGTGACATAGGATAGAGCGGAGGAATAACAACCTCTCTGGGTACTTGGTATCAGATTGCTTCTTTTATGAGCCATACGGTAGTGATTAGAGAGCTTAGGACCTCAAAGTCTGCAGACAGCACTGAAGTACATGCTCAGGGTTTGTTTTTGTGTTTCTGATTCTGCTCCCCAACGTCAATGCAGAAGACAGCAGCAAGTTGTGTGTGACAATGCTGGTGACTGAAGTCATTAGTAGTGCAATGCTGGTTCTTTTCAGTGAGCTTCCTCTTCCTACTTTTGAAGCTTGCGTGTGCTGCATGCGTGCTCATTGATGCCTTTCTAGACCCAAGGGCCCAAAATAATGCCCAGACATCCAAACACTTCCAGTTCCAGGGGAATTCTGATCCATCTCCAATGGATCTGCAACTGATCTGCATTTAAATGTCAATAACAAGCTAAGCTAAATGGTGGATCAGAACCCCCTTTCTGTTCCATATTTGTAAACATTTGCATTCAGATCTCAAACTTGCTAATCCTGCTCAATCTTGAGTTCAGTCTTTTCACTTCTTGCACTGAATTATGCAAAGAGCTGCACAAAAGCAACCTGGATTTTCAGTTATTATGCATGAGCTCATTCACGTGCAGGCACAGAAGAGAACAGGTAATTTTGCTGATAAACCAGAGAACAGCAGAATTCACAAGTCAAACTAGCAACTAGGTCAAGAGATACAAAGAAATAAGATCATTCCCTTTATACTCAGTTACTTACATAAAAGAGGATTTTCATCCAGATGAGATCTCCAAGATAAGAACCCACACTTCCTTAAGCCTGTTTACTGCAAGTATTTCAGTGCTAGGCTTTGGATGCTTAAGGGATGTATTTGTGTTGGGAATGAATGAAGGAATATATGCAGCTTTCTCCTTGGGAGAACTTCAGCTGAGGTGTTTGAATGAAATCTAGACCTCAAACAATCCCTTGAAAAATAGCCACTGCTTTCACTGGGACTAGAATTTCACCCTGTTCACTCATCTGGAACCTTCAGTTACTGCCACTGCTGCTGTGATGATCCTTGAAGATGAGTGGAGGAACTCCACTTTGTAGCATTTAATAATACAGCAACATAGTGGCTGAAACTAGATGCAGTGTCTGAGCCAGTTAAGCCTTAATTTAAACACTTAAACCTTGTGTATTTTGAGTGTGGGCCAAGTCTTGTTCAGGAGGCTGAAAATATATGACACAAGCAATGATAAGATGTCAGCTCTAGCTAAGTGCTAGAAAGAAACAAGTGTAGCATAAAGAAAGCCTGGACTCATCATTGAATCCCGGAACGGTTTCTTTTGGAAGGGACCTTAAAGCTCATCCAGTTCCAACCCCTGCCATGGGCAGGGACCCCTTCCACCAGACCAGGTTGCTCCAAGCCCCTGTGTCCAACCTGGCCTTGAGCACTGCCAGGGATGGGGCAGCCACAGCTTCTCTGGGCCATCACCCTGTGCCAGCGCCTCAGCACCCTCACAGGGAACAGCTTCTGCCTCANGGCAGCCACATCTGGGCCATCACCCTGTGCCAGCGCCTCAGCACCCTCACAGGGAACAGCTTCTGCCTCAGAGCTCAGCTCCGTCTCCCCTCTGTCAGGTTAAAGCCATTCCCCTTGTCCTGTCCCTACAGGCCTTGTTCAAAGCCTCTCTCCAGGTTTCTTGTAGCCTCTTTGGGCACTGGAAGCTGCTCTCAGGTCTCCCCTTCAGGAGCCTTCTCTCCCCCAGGCTGCCCCAGCCCAGCTCTCTCAGCCTGGCTCCAGAGCAGAGCTGCTCCAGCCCTCACAGCAGCTCCATGGCCTCCTCTGGACTCGCTCCAACAGCTCCACATCCCTCTGGTGTTGCTGCCCCCAGAGATGAACACAGGACTGCAGGTACTGCCCCTTTGCCCAAGCTCAGCCACGTGCCTGCTTGGGGACATCAGTCCTCAGGGCAGTACCCTGCAGTCAGCACTGGTCAAACAACTGGTCAGCAACAGGGCCATGATGCCATGTGGGGCAGGGTCAGCAGGACATGGCAGGCTATGCAGATCCCACTGCCAGGGTGTCTGCAGGCCTGCACTGCATCCAGCCGTGTTTCACCAGGATGTCTGTCTCCAGGCCTTGCCCACCTTTTCAGCAGCAGCAGAAGGCTATGGGATGTATCTTTGCCCAGATGGCAATCTGGTGCCATCTCAAGGAGACTTGAGCACGGATACGGACTTTGAACAGCCTCCTGAGCAGTTATTGCTATTTTTGTATTATTCCAAGATAAAAGGGGCACTTCAGACCTGAGAACTTCCCTTTAACTTAAAGGTTTGTATTAAAAATCGACTGCCTGCCTTGAAAATTATGGAGCTTGACAGATGGAGGATGAAAGGCTGCAACAGAAGAAAAACATAGACCACCACCCTTGACATCGCTGACCACCCCGTTGCTGACAGCTTCTTCCCACAGCCTCACTCTCTAAAGTGCTTCCCACTTTAAGGAAATGTATCAGAACACAGGAGTTTATCTGCCCTGACCTCTACCCCTGAAGTGAACCCTCTTTCATGTTAATTCTCTTCACAAAACCCACTGCATGTAAGGTCCCTGCAGTGCTTTGGCTTATTTGGTTCTCATTATTTGTTGTTGGTGGTTGTTGCTGTTATGGCAGATGAAGAAATTCTTGCAGCACATTAAATATGATGATCAGTTTGCTGCTTCAGATGGGTTTAAGGTGGAAAGCAAGCTGCAGGCTGTTATTAGAGAAGCTTTAAGAAACAAAACAGAGCTCTATTTCTAAATGTTTCAAATCATGGCAAAAGAACCAGCTTCTGTGTTAGGAAGATTAACAGAATTCCTCTACTATAATCATATATTTGGGTTAGCCATTTAGGTGGTACCTTTCCACATTTGTAGCTTAATAGAAGCAACTTATTGCAGAGACTGATCCTCTGGCATAAAGAACACAAATCAGAATCTGTCTATTTATAATGGAGTTTAAGTTCCCTACCATCGTATCAAGATAGGCTAATAAGAGGCAAATACTATATTCACATGTAGCATCATTTTTTCCCAGCAGATCACAAGGGCGCTGAACTATTTAACCCATTTCCATTCTTCTGCTGGGCAAAATAGCGTTCTGAACAACACCCCAACACTTTACAAGGGAACTGAAGGGCACTGCAGTGTTAAGTTTAAATTCATCTAGCTGTTCTCCTGACAGTGCAAGTGAGGTGACAGCGCAAGAGAAGAAAACTGATTCTTAAATATGAATGAATCCTTATCAGACTACTTTTTATTCCCCCCCCCCTTTTTGCCAGAGTTGGATTCCTGCAGATGATTTTACTCTGTTGCTGATGCTTAGAAGACACACACAAATGTTCTATGATTCTATGTGAGAGTGGGGAACAGGAAGAACTGAAATAATAACTCAGATATCAGATTATCAAACAGGAAAGGAGAATGCCATTCCTGGCTTTGCCCTAGTTTCCTGTGTGACCTAGAGCTACTCCTCAAAGGGACTGGGAGCAGTACCTGGCACTGTGGGAAGAAGCCACAAGCAGCGTGACCTCCACAGCACCTGGGCTGAATTGAGCATCTCAATGTTCTTCAAATAGCTGGGGAGCCACTGGCTAATGTGATGTGCTGGACAGGGAAGCACTTAAAACCCAACCTTTTGGTAGGGAAGGGTCTAGAAATCCTAATCCAAGCTGCATTGAACAGATGTCAGATCAGCATGTTTGCCCAAAACCCTCTCCCAGGTACATACAGATACATTTTTTACTACCAAAACCCAAAACAAACAAAGCATAAAGCAAGCAATAACAGAAAACAGAGCAGAGTTTACTCTCACAGTCCAGTTAGATGATGTGTCTGAGCTAATCTAAAGCATCTCTGCTGCCGAAAGGGGACAATTGTTCTCCCTCCTTACTTCCCTTTTGCTCCAGTCTTCACTCTCTGCTGTCACTGTCAGCTCTAGAGTTCATCTGACTGGACAGCAAGACACTCAATTCACTGACTCAGTGGAAAACTGATTCATCAAAATACAGTTTTCCGCAAGATTAGAGAGTTAAATTGCCTCAGCATGTGGTCAGGGGAAAGCAGAACCTGCCTGAGATGAGGGCTGGAAAAAGGAAGGAGCACTTGGCTGTTGGAAAAGGTAATAGAATGTACAGAATGTAAAACACAGATTTATCCCACCTTTAACTCGTTTGTTCAAACCCAGGCATATTGGAGCAATTCAAAACCATATATTGCAGTACAACTTCTATTTTTACTGCATTTACTGCAAAAGCTTCTAGTTTTACTGCATTTTGCTCTATCTCCAGCGCCAACACATCACTGTCACTTTACAAATTTCCTGTCCCAGCCAAAGGAGAAGTTGCTACCTTGCACACAGGAACATTAGGGATTACAACTACAGCAGACAGCAAGGAGTGGGCATGAAGGGCAGCTATCACTGACACCATTTGCTCATTCCCTTCTCATGACACAATGTGATGGTATATATTTCCCACTGGACCTGATGGAGAGCTGAAGAGCTCTCATTCCCATCACAGATATGTTCAAAATCCTACCTTGAATCTCTCTTCATCTGTTCTGGAGTGGAGGGATTACTCCTGCATTGATAAAATGCTGCTTCTTTTCCAGTCCTTGGTGTAGGGATTGGAACTTCAGTCTTCCTTTCCTCTAAAACATGTGCCAACACCAGGAGGCTACATACAACTGTTCTTTGAAAGACATCTGCATCCCAGGTTAAAAATCAACTCACTGAGCTATGGGTTGAAGGGAGGAGTCAGTGCACAGAGATGTAGGCCTTTATAACTCAGGCTGCAAGGGAATAAGGATTTTGAGAACCTACATTTCTGGATTAGGGAGGGAACAAAGCACTGGGGCACTTGGGCTGCCCACTGTGTCTACTAAAAGGCAACTACCATACGACACAAGAGAAACCAGACTCCTTTTGTTTCCCAAAGTAATTACTGTCATTGTGATTTTACACCATAGAAGGACATAGTGCTGAAGAAATGATGGTCTACATGTGCAAAGGGGAGGGTTTTCTTTAAAGAAGCTGCATAAAAATTTATCGCTGTTAAGCACAACATATCATTTGGACATGGGAACCACCAGGCTGATGTGGCTGGTTTACTTCTCCATTCATCCATCTTTAAATCCATCAATTACTATAAAATGAACAGATGCTATTAACACGTCAGTGGATTTGTGCGGAAACTGTAATTCATTCTTAGCATTAAGTTAATATAAACACATGAAACCACCTTCAATCCGTTTCAAAGCCCTAAGAGGGCTCACAGAGTCAAAAAAGAAAGGTATTTTTGTAGAAGATTCTTCTGGCTGCATACCTGTAATAATTGTCTAATTTAAACATGGATACCAGTTGCTTGTAGCTGAATACCTCGGGCGCCTTTGCTAGGGGATGAGGGGCTATGAACATTGGACTCAGTCACAAAGAAGCCTGGAGCAGATAGTTATGTTTCTACCTCTATTCAGAGAAAGAAACTGAAGCATAAGTTTAGCCTAAGTTTCTGAAAGAGTGACAGAAATATCTTGAATTCCAAACACAGACAATTCTACAGGCAGCAATTTCTGAACTGTAAATACCATAGAAAACAAACCCCACTTCAACTTTTGTAATCTTCTAATGACTAAGTTTTGCTCTGTAAGGGGGGGTTGAGTGAGTGAGGTGATTTTACTTGTGATCAGAGTCTGGGACACCCTGCCAAGTTTGGTTAATCCCAGCTCTGCAAAGTTTCCTCTATGGCCTTGGTCAAGTCATGGTATCACTCAGTCCCCTACCTTGGAAAATGGGCCTAATAAAAGCATTTGCTCTCTCTAGAGTAAACTTGCACTGTTTACATTATTCAGGCATTTTTCAGGTTAAGAAAACATGTATCACATGGCAATAAGCACCAAAGAGCCATCTCTTTAACTGCGAGCTCTAGGCTTTTCTGTGATACATACAACTATGCCTTGGAAGAACTGTTCCAGGGTAGTGCTAATTATTCTGCCACAAGGTATTATCAAAAGCAGAGACAGCTGGCAATGACTGTGTCAAAAAATGAAGATGAATGAAAAGCTATTCCATTGGTGTATGTATTCAATAAGATATTGTGTGAAGATGTCTTGCTGGGTCCAAAGCCAAAAGATTCTAAACTAGCTGATAGGCCAGTGGCGGAGGCATTCATCTGTAATGCTGGAATACAACAGAGGTAGCCTTGAGCTTGGGTCACCCATCCCCTATGTAACTGGTCCAACCAGCACCAGAGAATTTTTCAGCATTTTGGTGTCTTTTTTAATGAAAAAATAACCCAAACATCTTGATTTTGGCTTGCTAAAGAACAGAGTATTTCTTGAAGCTTTAAAACCCTGGTAGGATGTTAAAAACCCACCTCCTCTCCTCTCTTAATTACAACTACAACTCCCTAACACAGTCCAAGCCTAAAATCTCTTGTGTTTGTGCCTGGCTACTTGAAATATTACAGGTATGAAAAAATTTCACGCAATTATGGGATTGGGGGCACTTCCCAGACTTTTGCTCTTTTCTCTTAATTGTCAGGTTCTGTTCAAATACATGAAGTCTGTAGCTCTTTCCTTTGTATGAATAGCTTTCTCAATCCCTATACAACTTAATATTCTGTTGCCCTATTAAGTTAGCCATGCAGAAAACGGTTTCTAGCCAAATAATAGGAATAGCAAACGTATGAACTCTATACCTCAATGAGGTGTTAACTTCAAAGCCTTGTTATTTGGGAGTTGGGGCCATTTAAATGCTGACATTATTAGGCAAGGAAGTCTAAGAAACAAGCACTCAGTGGGAGTCAAAGATCTTTTTAAAAAGCATTTTCTTTATGCTCATCACACCCCAATTCATTTAGGATGGGCTCCTGTTCTATGCCTCCACATTTCCTAATTAAGACTTCTTTCCTTTCCACAATGTTTAGGTTAGAAGGAATCTGAGGCTCTCCGTGTACCCCCTTCATGATTGGCATATTTTTTTTCTTTCCCCTCTTCCATCTCCTTGGTTGTAATTACATTACAGTGGCTTATCTCTCCATCAAAGGATGGGTAAGTGGTCCCTTTATAAAGCTGCTTGGAGCAGCTGTTGGCCAGTCAGTGAACACTGAAGCCTGACCAGAGCTATGCTCTCCCCAGAGGGCTTATCTATATTGTGCTGCATTGAATGCAATGTGAATCGGTGTAGACAAGAACAAATAGCATTCAGCACATGTCAGCTAAGTGCAGTTTTAGCTTGGCCTCATCAATGTTTAATCATGATTAGCTGATGTACACAGTTTATTGTGGTCTTCACCAGCCAACATATTGTGACCAGCATTACGTCAATTACTCAGTTACTCAAAATGATGTTCAGACGTGATTAAATTCTATCATTTGTATAACTTTGGAGAGACCCAGCAACCCAAATTTGCCTCTTTGAGTCTTAGGTGGCAAAGGCTCATATCTAGGTTTGAGCTTGATTCTCGTCACAGAATGATGCCAAGTGTCCAAAATACCTACTCACACAGTCACAGCAGGGCATGACTGTTACACATGTTGGTATCCCAGCCTAGCTGTAAACTCAGTTGAGTGCTGAAAGCAATGAGGTCGGAGCACCACAGGCTTCAGCTGTCAAATAAGCAAATATTTGCTCATGGTTTCCAGTAGGTAATACACTTTTTAGTTTACCCAAAGCCCAAAGTGTTGCAGCTTTCCTGTTACCAAGAGCAATGACACAGCATACTGCAGCTTAGGCAGTAGCTTGGACAGAAGATGCTAATGGAGGCACTGCCATGAACTGTCTCAGTCCTGCGGGGAGAAAAAGTGGTATTTATATTCTTAGTAGTAGGAAATAATACTCCTTTATTCCTTCACATCTTGCATCACCAACATTTAAATAACGTCTGCACAGAGGCACAGAATGAGACCTATATTTGTAGCAGTAGCTCCATGCAGACTCTTTATCAGGTCTCATTGGAGCTGCCCATTCATGTGCACTAGCTCAGCTTCCTATTTTCCCCATTCAAGTACAATTCCAGCTTCAGTTCCAAAAGTAATATACTCTTGGCTAAACACTCCACTGATACTAATGTACACAAAACCTTTCTCTATACTCAGCATCTTTTTATAACTGAATAGCCACATCCAAGTCATCAACAGGAATCTTTATCTTTACTACTTTTAATTGTTTCTAGCAATGTATGGCATCAGGTGAATGACAGAAATCATAACACATTTGCCTATCTGGCTCAAATCACTTGCAGGGATTTCACAGGGGACCTGTAGCAGGCAGCCACTAGCTTTTCAGCTGGAATCAGAAGCCCCATTCTATTTCTGCATCTTATAACAATATAGCCAATATCTGTATTATCTGTCTGGGAAAGAACATGTGCTATGGGCTTTTCTGCATCTGCTGAGCTTGCTTGTTCTGGGGTCGATGGGAGACCACCCTTCTAATGGTGCCTGCTCCTCCCAGTGCAAAGACATGTGCTTTGGGAACAAAAGGCATTATTCAGCACCTAGAAGCAGAACACTGACTTCTATGTTTTATCCACTATTTGAAGCTTGAGATTTTTAGGGGTCAGCTGCCTCCCCAACCCTTGTGTTCATTTTGCTGGCACCCCTTGGGCAGGACAGCCACAACAGAAATGGTCTATTTGAAACCTGGGGATCCTCAGGCTCCCAGGACTGACACAATTACTGTGTGCAGGAAAATTCTAAGTCATGTACATTTGAGACCACATCTGCAGTGAAATATATTTCCTGTAAGTACCCTGACCACAGGGAGGCAATGTTTAAAAGCTACATTTTCAACCGAAACATCATGAATCAGTTGTCTGCTCTTTGCATTTTTTCCTTCCTAATACAGCAGATTGCTAACATATTCATGCATACGTTTTCTTTCACAGCCTTCCTCTTCCTCCCGGCCTGAATCTGAGGAGCGGGACAGTGCAATATACAAACCCAGAAATATCTGTTACATTTGGCTGTCTGGCTAGAGCTCCCTGTTGTGGTATCACTGGAGGATTCCAGGCAAAGAGAAGCAAGCTGCTCACCAAATTTAGAACCTGGCAGCAATTCTCCTTTTGTTTATTTTGGTATAAAGCAGGAATTTCTCCTCTTCAGTCAGTGGGGCTGTACCATTGGGGCGGATTAGAGGAGAAGCAACTTTCCTGTGTGTAATAAACAGCAGTGAGAAAAGAGAACCCCGCAGGAGGTGAATATGAATTGGGTAATTTGAGAAAGATAAAATAGCCTACAGGAATAAACTGAAGCTATTTTGTTAAAAAGAAATAGCTGTCCTTACTTGGTCTAGGACTAACAGGTCTAAAGCCTGTTGAATTCCACAAAGAAATTCCAACTGCTTTCAGCAAACTCTTCAATCATGGGGTAAAAAGCCTGAAGAGTCTTTCCTGCTCATGTGCTGAGCAACTTCCTCCTGCTCTTTGCTTCTGCCCTGCCCAGTGGTGGGCAGGATCCTGAGAACTTGTGTGCAGATGAGGTGCCAGCTGCACCAATAGGTTTGAAAAGTAGACATTGGGGAAAGAGAAAGCCATGAGGCCCACCGGGAAATAGAGAAGCGTACAGGACACAGCATCATCAACTTAACAGAAAGAAGGCTTAAGGGCAAATAATCATAGGAAATAGAAAATGCAGTGGGCAGATGATAGTCATAGTATAGCTGGAATTCAAAGTGAAACAAACCTAGAGTACAAAGGAGAGTCTGTGCTTCGATTATAAAGCACTAGGCTCTGTCTCCTCCTCATCTCAGTATTGGTATGATGCTATAAAGAGCATCAGCTTGCCTCCTTTAGATCAGGTTATGCTCATGTTATTGTTTTTTGGGTCAATTTATCAAGTGTTTCAGTAGAAATATTAAAATCAAGATACTATAGTTTTTCCTAAACATCTGCACTATTTCTGACAGGAGTTGATCCAAGGAAGTTCTGTAGAGTGGGTAACAAAGGTGAGCATGAAGCACCGTCACATGAAGAAATTCTGGGTTTAGAAACTCTGGTTTGATCATTTCTGTTTTACAGAGAGGCCAGTGGCCAGTGGCAAAGGGAGTGCTTTTGTTCCATCAATGGCCATAAATGGAGCCTCCAAGAAAGTAATAATTAAGCACAGTGCTCTTGAAACACCACTAATGCTGTATCATTAGCTCATGCTTCCTCCCAAAAGATGTGCTTATTTAACAGTCAGTTAGGGCTTCTCTGGATTCATTTTAGTTCTGCTTTTAAATAAGTCTGTTACTGCAGTCAGGGCATACAACCTTTCCAGTGCCATGATGAACACATTTACACTAATATACTGGTTATTTACTGGAGAAGAATAATAGAGGGACCTTTTCAGCATTACAATTGCTTCTAAACTAAGATCTGTGCTTGCCCAGTCTAAGAGCCAAAACAGTGCAAAAAATGAAGGCCAGGCTGGGCCTTAGTTCTAGTATTATTTTGGTTTTAACTGATTTTTCCTTTTTCTGAGTTCCATCCCCAACAGTGCCTCCTGTCATTAAGGACTGCCTTGAATTGCACTATCAGCAAACCTTCAAGCCTCATAAAGAGAATGAGAACAAGAATTAGCTGAAATAAAAGACCTTGGCCAGATTTCTTTGTTGGATAAAGCACCTTTGTTGTAAGTATGTGGGAAAGGAGAGTCCAACCACAGCTCATCCAGATTCCTTAAACACACACGCCCAGTGATATGTATTTGTGAATATTTTCCACATTTATATCTGCTAACCAAAGTAACCAGTTTTTACTTGTTTAATTACTGCTGAAGAAAGAGGAACTGTCAGTGCTTTAAGAGTTATGCCAAAGCACAGGGTGGGTTCTTTCTGATTCATATGCTGCATGGCTACAGAAACCAAGACCCAGCATCAGGAATGCCAAGCAGTTAAAAAAGCAGCAGTCCAGCTCTACAACATAGTTTTAATCTATATCTCTCATTAAATGAGTGTCATTCCTAACTTTCCCAGCAATTCAGCAGTATATCAGCCATTTTACCAAAACACAAGGAAACAGGAAGTCCTTTTTTGGGGTAAAAGTATGGGACCTAACAGCGCTATGCTAGTAAAGCTTTATTCCTCTTATTTTGCAAATACAGTAAATGAATGAAAGTCTTCGCAGCACTGCCTCTCTCTCTCTTTGGCTTCACTGGTGCAGGTTATTACCATAAGAAGTAGATTAAAGGAATCTGTATGATTGTTTTCAAAACGGGAAAAATCTTTCATACTTTGTACACAGAAAGGCATGAAAATGACCCATAGGCCATGAAAACCACCACCCAGCCCCAGAGCTTCACAGTCCAGAAAATAACGAAGAGAACTGGTAGAATTTGGTCCTTCTATTCCCATAAGTTGATAGAAGAGTGAAGTGAGGATGTCAGCTGCCTCAACTACAGCTTAAATCTCACAGGAAGAGTGGGAGATGACATACAATAGGAAAGAAAAGTTGGGGTATTATTTTCATGGATATCTGAGTGGATTAGTACTAGAGTGGAAAGTATGATCTAATAAAGCTCCATAGCATTATTACTATAATGACATCTCCACCTGGCTTTGTGAGTACGCACATCACACTATAAGGAGACACACAGAAAAGCAGACCCTTCTACATGCACAGGAATGCAGCATTTAGCCCCTAACTGAATATGGTGACTCCAAACACCTCCAGAGGCCTCCAGTGTCTCCCTATATGCATTGTTGCCATGCTGGTTATCTCTATTATTAGACCATGCCATTTCACCTCTTTGCTCATTTTTCCATCTACAGAAGGAATAAAGTATTAATATTTACCATTCTTGCAGAAGAATTTGGGAATCATAGAGTGCTGCCTCTCAGTGCAGTCAGTGGGCAAAATACCAGAGAGATGCACGAAACCAGGTCAAGCTTTTCAGGTAGGAATGAAGAACTGACAGGTGGACAGGAAAAGCTACACACTTCTCCGGGGACCTGCAAAATGTAGCTGTCTAAACCTTCAGATTTCACATCTAGAACCACACATTTGATACCCTTTTAGAAGCCTTCCTGCAATTTACTTGTCACAGGATCCAAGACAGGTAAATTAATGTAATTACAACCATCTCACACTTGGGAAAACTGGGACATGGCAAAGAAGCAGCTCATTGCCACCACCAGCCTTACAGTTTAGACCTTTCTGAACAGTAAATCACCCATCAGAAAACACTAACTCAAGCTATAGTTTCTTAGTATATGATTCAACCCAGCCCCATGAGATGAGCCAAGTGTTTCTGAGGTTATTCCGAGGTAAACCAGGATTTGCCTTGTTTGCTTGAGTGAAATTACACTGTTGAAATGGTGTTAAAGAGAGAAGGGGTTAGTTCTACATCTTAGTTTTAAATCTTGCACCTTGCAAGCTCAAGTACAGTCTAGACAGTGTATTTTATGCTGTGCTGACATGTATATAGAGGAACAGTTGAAGCAAGAAACTTCATAGCCATGCTTCACAGAGGAACAAGAAGGATAGTGTTCAGGTATGGTTTTATGTCCTCAGACCATACTGGTGGTGTCAGTACGAGTTTCCTGGGGCCAGGTTCTAAATGTGGTTGTGCCCTTGAGCATTTGAAGCAACTCCCTTGGAGCCACGATTGTGCTCATAATGAGTAAGTAAAGAGCTGTGTTCTGCACTGTCTGATTCCTACTGTATCTACAGGAATTGCAGGTGTTGGGGGCTGTAACGCTTCCTATTCAGAAACCAAGTGACATGTATTGATAAACTCACAGTACACAAGCTGGGGAATACACATCTTAGAGAAGGAGAACAAGTTTTGGAAGTGACTTTTGCTTAATATCAGCTCCTACCCAGTAGAGAAAATGCACTGTCAGTTGGGAGGAAAGATTAGGGACCTTTCAGCACCAGAAAGGTCATCCCAGAGGAAATTGCTGTCTGCTGAGGAGAATCCAGTCTTTTTTCTGCCCTGAGCATATCAGGTTTTGAAGGTTTCACACAAGGCTTGAAACAATTTCCACTGCTAAATGGCAACAAGGCTTTCAGATAGCTCTGGGATGTCGGGATGTAAAGACCAAATGAGATCCGTTTACACAAGCAAAATGAATATTTAAATAGAAAGCAGCCACCATCAAAAATGCTTGAAAAAAGTGCTGTTTTGGTTAATGCAACATACTGTATTCCTGCCAACAAAGGCAGTTTCTGATCAGGACGCGCCGCGTTTTCCTCTGGAGAGCTTGCAGGCAGGGTGGTCTTCCACAAGGGACGGGAAAGGGCTTAGTTAACATTACACATCCTTCATATATGCAGGCTGGTAAATGTAAGGCATTACAGCTGTGCAGTTTGTCACCAAAACCTAAGCTGAAAGGAGTCTAAATACAGAAGACTGACAAGAATATGACCTAGTCACTCTTAACACCTTTTATCCTCCCCCTTCGTAATAAGGCAACTTCTCTTGTGTTTGTGCAGCCAGAACTACTTGGCCTTTAGAGACAGTGGTCAGATGGTAAAAGCAGGAAAAAAAAGGGATAGGACAAAAAATGCCATAATAAGAGATGCATTATTTTCCCATAGACTACAAAAGAAGCCTGCAGCCCCATTATGCTACACTGTGTTTATTTTGATAGGAAAAAGCTTGGGCTCTGGAAAGACTGCAAAGAATAAAATCCATTTTGGAGGCAGGAGTTGCTCTAAAGACCTCAGCTTCCTCTTTCTTTACAGATGCCTGTTGAAACCACCTCTGTGTAAAGTAGGGGAGTAGCTGGCAAATCAAGTTGACTTCACTGGGACAACATATTGCTTCTATTTAAGAAAGCATCTCTGAACAGTGCATGTTAAAATCCAGTGAGACCTGAGCACATGCTTGAAGTTAAGCATACGCTGAAATCTTTTCCTGAAACAGATACATGTGAGGAAACACTTATCAGTTGGAATATGGTATTCATTCACTGGCTCATCCCCTCTTCTCCTCCTAAAATTTCCACAGTTTGAAATGCAATGCATTCACCTCAGTTAATAGGGAGATGTTGGTGTACTTATACATATATAGCTGCTACAAAGAACTTATTCTGTCAACACAAGTGGTACAATATTCACCTTCTAGGCTAAACAATTTACTAGGACCACTTGGTTTTATATTGACTGATCCTTAAAAAGTCTGCAAGTTGAAATTTGCATGCTTCTCCTGGAAAGGTGAAGCAAAGTAACTGAGCCATAGCATCTCACAGATACTAATTCCAATAAATCATTATTACATCTATCATCCATATCATAAACATTATTATAATAGCTGTGGTTTCCACCCTGTGTAAAGCAAACATTTGGAGCAGGGCATCAGTATAAAACCATTATACCATTAGGACCATTTTCCTTTACTTCTGTGATTAAGACTAAAATGACTCAGGAAACCTATTTATCAGATTTCTTAAATTCCAAAGGTTTTAGCTCATGCAAACGGGAATCATTTAGGAAAAGATGCCATCATTTTTATTTATCTCAGCCAAAGCCTATCCTGAAAGAATTTCCACTGGAACAAATGGGATTGTTCATAAAGTCAAGTCTATTCAGTATCCCTGCAAGTGAAAGAATGTTGCATACAATTTTGAAGCATTTTCTTACTTATTTCCAAGTTGTTCCCAGTATGGCCACTTTCCTCACAACATGCAGTGGTTTTCCAAAACTACTAGTCCAGCTACAGTGGGATCTCCAGCAAGTGAGATCAGCAAATGCCTGAGCACCTCTAAGAGCACAGCTGGACACACTGTCCAGGCCATGCCTAATCTCAGTTAAGAGTTTGTGACCCTTCCCATTCTTACAGTGGCTGTGCCATCATCCCTTTTTCCTTCCATTTCCTCAGGTTTGCCACATCCTTTGGCAGCATCTCCTTCCAGCTGGGGGATTAAGGGAATGAATAACGTGGCTGGGATACACACGAACAGTAAGCTTGACGAGCAGCAGCTGAGGCAGCACATCTGACCACACACTGAACCTGAGCAGCAGTGCTGAAGTTCCACATCAGCTGATAAGCTTGTATCAGTACAGTGATCCAGCTGAGTACATTATAAAACAGAGCTGCTTTTCCCATCCATTACTGTGGTTAGTGTCTTCCAGTAGAAAGAATACAGAGCCCCACCACAAACTAGGATGCTTCCATTCAAGGCTGCCTAAATTGCTGGGGATTGTACCACATAATCAATCCCCAAATTCTAACATTAATCAATTCAAAAGTCTCTGTTGCAAAAACCTTTGGTGACACCAGCTAGGGAATATTAGAGAAACAAACCCCAGCTACAACCTGCTCACCTTCAGTAGTCTTAACACAGCACTCACCTAACACAGAGATACTCAAAAAGAACATGTTCATTAACATTTCCTGAAGGAAACTTCCCCAACTGGTACAAAAAACACCAAGATTTTGGGATACTTACTCAAAAGATAAGATGGAGAATATGCAGAGCTATTACAGTGTGGAATTACTCTCTATCACTTTTATCAGCAAGGGAGTGCAGTGCTTTCTTTAGACATAACAGATGTAAACATGGCCTTTAAAGAGATAGCAGACATTTTATGTGCTGGTGTAGGGAAGACTGCAGTCTCTTTGCAGTCCCAGTCTTTCCCTTCTTATTCAGATGCTTCAAACCCAGAGTAGAAGACAGGGCAAACTCAGTGTATAAACAGTTAGGAAAGTGTAAGGCAGTGAAAAACACCAGTGGAGAAAAACTAAAAAACTATGATTGAAAATCCTTGGGATTCTCCAAGCCTTATTAATCAGGTATTCATTATAACTGAGGAAGCACTCACAGCATGAGGAATTTCATGCTTAACCTAAAGTACTACAAAAAGGCTAGGGTAAGAGATGCACAGCAAACTACAACTTGGGTCCTGTGTTTGAGAACTCCAGAACTTGACTTTGCCAGTGTAAACGCAGGGGCTGGCTGCCTTAAGTACCTTCATGAAGAACTGGGAGGCCCTGATGCTGCAAAGACTGATGCACATGCTTAACATTACACCCTTGCATAGCCCATTGATTTCAAATTTCTTGCAGGAATCAAACAGGACAAACCATTATTTATCTCAGGAGCCAGAACAGCCAACAAAATATGCATTGCAATTTTCTTCTTATGTATGTCCTTATGTATGTCCTTATGTATGTCTTATGTATGTCCTTATGTATGTCCTTATGTATGTCCTTATGTTTGTCTTATGTATGTCCTTATGTATGTCCTTATGTATGTCTTATATATGTCCTTATGTATGTCTTATGTATGTCCTTATGTATGTCATTATGTATGTCCTTATGTATGTCCTATGTATGTCCTTATGATGTATGTCCTTATGTATGTCTTATGTATGTCCTTATGTATGTCCTTATGTATGTCATTATGTATGTCTTATGTATGTCCTTATGTATGTCCTTATGTATGTCTTAT
>NDXB01016055.1:31795-46453 GCA_002631895.1 Agapornis roseicollis
TCTTATGTATGTCCTTATGTATGTCTTATGTATGTCCTTAGGTATGTCCTTATGTATGTCCTTAGGTATGTCCTTAGGTATGTCCTTAGGTATGTCTTATGTATGTCTTATGTATGTCCTTATGTATGTCCTTATGTATGTCTTATGTATGTCCTTATGTATGTCCTTATGTATGTCTTATGTATGTCCTTATGATGTATGTCCTTATGTATGTCCTTATGTATGTCTCATGGCACTTCATAAACTGTTAGCTTATGAGCTATATGCATCTCATTTCCGTATGTCATAAGCCACAGATATTAATTATACAGTGCTCTGTTGATTTTTTGCATGGTGCTATTTGAGAGACCTGAACTTGAAGCATAGTTTCTGCAATAACATTTCCCCCTCTGGACAGTAAATTCAAAAGANTCATGGCACTTCATAAACTGTTAGCTTATGAGGTATATGCATCTCATTTCCGTATGTCATAAGCCACAGATATTAATTATACAGTGCTCTGTTGATTTTTTGCATGGTGCTATTTGAGAGACCTGAACTTGAAGCATAGTTTCTGCAATAACATTTCCCCCTCTGGACAGTAAATTCAAAAGAACAGAAGAATAAAGAGGTCTGATTCTTACATTTGCCGAGCCTGCTGTCATTTCCTCAATTAATCAATTAATTGCATACCAAAAACCAGGCTTTTAAGGACAATATCCAAATGCTTGTATCTCCCTATAGTGGGAATGGGTAGTGGTAACTTTCTGCTACACTAACTGCTCTGAAGCAGCAATGCAAATTAATAAACCCAATCCAAACCGATTTGGTTTGGTTTCTTTTGTGTGTGTGTGTGTGTGTTTTTCTAAAGGGTGGAAATGTTTTCCTGCTTATTTCCTGACTCATGAAAGACACCAGACGGCGACGTGGATGATGTGGTGAAAGCTCAGGAGGAAAAAAAGTCAAATGAAGTCAAAGAGTAAAGGAAGTGGTCACTCTGCGAGGTCATTTTCCTGTGAGACTGTGACAGCTGGGGAAAATTAGCCAAAATCTCTGCATTCCAGAGAGGTATAAAAAGAAGAAAGGGAGGGGAAGGGGGTCAAATGTCTTGTGGAAACCTGTAGGAACGGCAATGGCTTGCTCAGTCTGGTTTCCTGACAAAACTGCACAAACTAGGAGGAGATTTTTAAAGCCTCTGAGGGTAGTCAGGCAGCCGGGGCCCTGCAAGTCAGCAGGACATTCATTAAGCTTCGACAGATTAGCTGGATGGGTTCTTTTCTCTTCTGCTGGCACAGGGACCACACAGAAATCCTATTCCTGCCTCTTTATTACCGTTTAAAGCTTTACAGATCAGTCACACTTCCAGAGTGGAAGAACTAAGAAGACAGCAATACTACCAAGGTAATCGGATGGATTCTTTGGGTTTTGTTTCAATGATTTGAATGACTAATTTGCTCCTGCACTAGCTCTGGGTCCCTAACACTGGCTTTGTTTTGCAATACAATAAGCCCAGCATTATTCAAAGCTTTTCAAAATTAATATCTAGTCTCTTAAAGAAAACCCCACAGGTTTTCATCCCAGGTCAATCTCTTTCTCTCTGGTCAGAACCAAACCTGAGCTCTAAAATCTAAATCCTGTCAAAATGAGGAGTGTATTTTTGTGAGACATTCTGATAACACTAAAGCTGACTATTAATTGAAACCATACCTTCCTCCTTTAGAACACTTCCATCCCCATGGATCTCCTGATCATTGCAGGCTGCTCTGCAAAAGAAAAACAGGAAAACAAAGTCTCTTTGAGGTGAGGAAGCTTGCTGGGGTAATTTCAAGCAGTGACAAGAGAAATCAATTCATGCAGAAGGGATTCTGAGGTAACAAGACTCTGTGCAAGCCTATATGCAGCTCCGTGCTCAGGAGCTCCTTCGATGCAAATCAGACAGACAGAAGGATGAAGGCAGGACTCAGTAGATGACTCCCATAAGTAGAAGCAGGGATACACAGTAAAAGGACTGAAAAGCGGAGTTAAGTTTTTGGGGTTTTTTTTGGGCTTCCAGCCATTACAGTTGAGGTGAAAACAGCACAGGTGTCATTTAGGCAACTAAATGAGAGCCAGGTTTTACAGATGAGTCTATATCCATGAGCTCCATCTGGTACAAGGCCAGATTTCCCTCTGAAAAGCCATAGAACCATAGAAGAGTTAGGGTTGGAAAGGACCTTAAGATCATCTAGTTCCAACCCCCCTGCTTTAGATTTATTGGGAAGCTTGAGCTTTTCCAAAAGTCACATGCAAAAGCTATAAGCCTTTCTAATGCTGACAGAACAGACAGACAATGCTACAAGCTGGTTTAGACATTGCAATCCTGTGCCAGATTACAAGTGGAGAAGCAACTATTTCATATCTGCAACAAGACTACGTGTTGTGATGGGATCTGGACATTCCCCATTCCCAGGAGATTTCTACTCATTGCATCAAGGATAAAGTAGCATAACTTTAAACTAACCAAAGCAGCATCCTTGAAGAACGTTGCAGAAAGATTTCATGTGATCCCCAAAATCCAACTCAGCAACACTACATTCTTTGCATTGTGAAACACCACCAGTGTCTTGTCCTCATAGCTTGAACACTTTGTTCAAAGTCCACAGGTATCACTATGTTAATAGTCTTCATACTTACATTAATATTTCAATTAATACATAATTACATAATACTTAAATTAATACTCTTAATTTAACCTAATTTTCTCAGGCAGTCTATCTATATTGTGGAGCAAAAAGAAGGCAGTATCTAGTTAAGGAAGGCAGATCTCTTTATTTCCTAAAAATGTGCTTTGACTTGCCTAATCTTTCCTTTCCTTTTTCCTTCAGACGATAAATAGCCGTGAAGAAAGTTAGAGAGCTCCAAACAGAGAATAAAATAAGAGGATGTGGACATTTCCATTGCTAGCCCCACTTAATGCTCACACCATGCTTTGGGATCTGATCAAAAAAGATCAGGTAAGTCCAAAAGAGATCAAAAAAGTCCAGGTAGCTCAAAAAAGCCCAAACCATTTAGAGACCAGATAATGGTTTAAATAAGCATAAAATGTCCAAAATCACACTGAAACTCAAAGCTAACTGACTCGAAGCTATGAAGCATGTTGCATTAACTTTCTTTCTAGAGGAAGTATTTCATTCTTACACTTCTGATCTAATATTTAAGTGGACCAGAAGCAGAAGTTCGAAATGTCATGTGAAGCCTTGTTTTCATGATTGCTGCTTGAGGTCCACCTCGGTGGGATTCAGAGAACTTCAGATGATCTATGTAGCTTGTTATATGCCCTAATATGCTGAACTTGCAAGTTATTCATACCCCTATCTTTGCCATTCACCTTTTTTTTATCCATTAGCGCCTCGAGGCCACTGTTAAACCTCTCCCAACCGTGGGGATTTTCTTGACCTGGTCATGACTATGCTTATCCCTGCCGTGAGAGTGCTAGAGTAGCTTTCCTGGGTACGCTAAGCACTTAACTGCTGCTCATGAAGAAGGAGAATTAAAACAATTCAGGAGAAGCTTACTAGTACTTGCCGTATTTCCATCTGAGTATTTTTATTGTGGTTAATCTGATTAAGTTTTAAAAGGTAACTATTGAAATACTGCTATTGACATCCTATTATCTGTGGTTGTTTCTGTATGGAGCTCGAATCCTCTCCTCCACTAAAAGCCAAAATAAACAGGGCTTGTACAGGCAAAAAGCATAGTAAGAGGCTGCATGACCTGACTTCTTAAATGTATTTCAAGGAACCATTTTCAAATTGGCCATTTTTAGTTAGAGAACAATGTATGGAAAAGCCCCCAACCACTTTTTCCTAAGCTGTGGGGTATCTTCACAACAGATATTTGGAAGTCCAAAATGGTGTGATATTATTGAAAATGATATCACAGAATAATGTACTAATAAGGATTTACTAACTTGTTAATTAACAATTTACTAATAAGGATAATTTATTATTATCCTTATTCTTCACTGAATTCTTTGTTTCAAAACATACCAAATCTTTCTCAAACAAAAATAATTTGTAGACAATCTCTCTATGTATATGTATACGTATATGTACATATATGTATATATGTATATGTACATATATGTATATGTACACATATATGTAGCTACCAATATATAGACCAAAACTGGTAATGCAGTGTTCTGCTTAGGAAAAATTTTGTGATTCAAATGTATACATTAATAACCCAATGATGTCTGAGGACATGTATCTGTTAGAAGCATGGAGATTAGCACTGCAGCTGTATGAGTCTGTGATCTGTACTGTCCGCAGCACAGCTGAAAACTGGAACAACATACAATTAAGAGTTACCAATGTTTATCATACTGGGTGATGTTCTGGTGTTTGCTTTCAGGTAAGAGCTTTCCTCATCATAAGCTTATTTCTCCTGTATTATCATTTAAAGAGGGGATAACAATCCTTGGAATTATTTTCTGCTACTGGGAAGGTGGGTAGATTATAACTGGTTTTGTTCCACAGACCAATCTTCATTGCTCTGCGTACAGAGTAGACATGAAATGTTACCATTAGCAATTTACACCCACTTGCTGGCCATAAATGACTTTCAAGGTTCAAGGCAGTGGATTGTAAAACTGCTGACTTCATTGCTGGAGCACTAAAGAAGAGAAGAAACTGGATGAGACAGTGCAAGTCCTAAATGCCTTCCATAATTAACAAACATGGCAAGACAAGTTATGAAAAACAAAGGAAGGCCAGACAGATTTATGCTTGAAGTCTGGTACTTTTGAAATTCTCTCCAACTACAAAACTCTCTTTTGATCTACATTATTGAAAGCACTTCAAATTCAATCATGCATTTATGGCCACATGTTTAAAACTGACTCTTAATCGCGCATCTGTAACTCACTGGGCAGACTGGAATGCCTTCCTTCTGCATCCAGCAGATACAAGTCTAACGACAGTCAAGGTATTTTATTCTAGCTGTAGAGTTTCATCCTTACAGCATCAAAAGTCCTTAAATTCAATCCGAAGTAGTTTTCAGGATGGTAAAATTATCACAGAATCACAGGACGATATGTGTGAGAAGGGACCTTAAACCTCATCCACTTCCAACCCCTGCCACAGGCAGGGACACCTTCCACTAGAGCAGCTTGCTCCAAGCCCTGTCCAACCTGGCCTTGAGCACTGCCAGGGATGGGGCAGCCACAGCTTCTCTGGGCACCCTGTGCCAGCGCCTCAGCACCCTCACAGGGAACAGCTTCTGCCTAATCAATGCTTTGCAAAATCCAGTGTTTCACATAAGTAGCAAAGGCATCAAGATTTTGAGGAGCTAGGTAACTTTAGAAATCCAACTAGACTAGGAGAAAAACCTATGAATCCAACAGCCTGCTTGGCAATTTAAAAATCCAATTGGCTCATTTCAACATAAATAAGTAGCTCTCTGGAGATCCTATTATCAGAAATGATGGGGGATCGTCAGAGGATCTGCCCTCCACTTAGTTGGCTGAAACTATTTCAAGTAATATGTAAAAAATGAGTAAAGGATAGTATAATCAATACAAATTGGCATTCAGGATTTCGATATAGTCAGCATACGTTTAGATTTAGATGTAGTCATCACTTATCTCAAGCAGCTCATTTCAACAACTACTTGAGGAAGTGATAAGCCACATGTAGATAAAGACACTTATCCTGGTTTGGTTTCTTAAGGAAATGAGAGGACATGATTCAACTCGGTGTGGCACACTGCTTTGTGATCTGATGTGAGGAGGAGACAGCAGCATCTCTGCCTTTTATTAGGAGGAAGGAAAGAAATGGAAAGGAGTTTGCAGTTTGAAGTGGTGAGTGGTCAGCAAATTCAAACCACCATGCACATGGCTCTGAAGAAAGAGTTGCTGTAAGCCTCTCTTTCGACCTCTTTCGAGGTATGGGAAGGAAGAATAAGAAAGTTAAGGAGTCACATTTATTCCAAAGTTTGCTCTTAGATCAAAACCTGCAACACAAACCTTATATGCTATTAGATAACATCTAATGCTATGGGAACTAGTAAAGCAGGGACTGCTTGCCTAGGTCCACCAACCTGCATCAACAGTAGCTGCAGGTGAAACATTCAAGCCCAGCTTTGAAGCCTTCAAAGTCAAGCCACTTGTGTATCTATTATATTCAAGATTCAGGGAGCCCTAACCTTTTAGTTCCACCCTCCAACACACCAAAAGATATAAAAACTCCACTGGAATATTTTGTTCAGTTTGAGGAAGAGTTCTAGTATAAGCTCGCACTATTGTGCTGTCTTGACTAATGGCTTGTGTGACATGCATAAGGAAGACCAGATATTTGCACCCATTATAATTAAGGATTTTTTTGCCCAAGGACAACTTGTAAAAGCCATTAACATGGATTGTTTCTGAGCTGATGAGCTAAAAAAGAAAACACTGAATCCAGACTTTCAATACTTTATGGGTGTTTCTGAACTTTTATTAGCTGTACTTGCTTCCATAAAACCAATTTAATAAGGGGAGCAATGTTTTGGTAATGCATCAAAAGCAGTTCTCTTCAAAGGGCATCTTTCTCACTTAATCTCTTCTCTAAAGACAGTGACATTAGTTTTGTAAATTAATAAACAGGCCAGCATCTGAGGACTGCATGAAGCCTCCATCACCCCTTATTGTGCTTTCTCTTCTGACCCCACTTTCCAGTGCAGGGCCCTCATCTCGACAACAATGCCCTGAAAGCCTGTGTGGCACTCTGGGATCATACTTGAAAAGGCCTTTGGCTGAGGCTGGCTTTTAAGAAGGGGGGACAATTGGCAAGAGGCCTGTGGCTATTCATGCAGAACAGGCAGTGAAAAATGCCTGAAGTCACTTTCAGGGGTGGGCAATGCCCAGAAAAGAAAGCCCACATAACATGAATGGCTGCTGCTAGGAGACTAAAACCAAAGGCATGCTACGAGCAGGCCTCCATGTGCCGACATCAATGGGTTCATCCTATCCCTATTAGGGGCCTAAAATGATGGAGAAACATGAGAAGGGACTATAAGCAGGAAAGGAATATAATACCAAAGTACACAACGGTTGATGCTTATGTTGTTATACTAAACACTCTGGAGAAGGAAATAATATTTTTCTATGTTTAGCATTTTTTCTATTAACAATAGTAGCATTGGTTACAAAATCTAATAAGCAAAATAATTATGGTATATTTCTGGGGGGAAGAAATCTATGCACTTTGCGAATTGGTTATTTCTCATGCACATGACTAAACATGATTATAAAAACACATTGGAAAAGCCAAGCCAGAGTTTCAATTGCTCTAGATCTGGTGCTGGATCAACTCCAGTCCCATGGATACGCATGCGCACAGTCCAGTTTGGTTCCAAACCCAGGTCAGAGGGAAACAGGAGGTCTACATGGTGCTTAAGGGAAACCACTGTAGTGTACCACAGAAGCCTTTCAGTGGCATACAAATGACCCAAACCTCAACCAATGGTACTTGGAAGCCTGAGGGGTGCTGCATGCAGTGTGGACCCTGTGCAGCAATAGGCCTCCAGAGTCAAAATGTTAGCTGTAAAGAACTTACCTCACTTCAAAGCCATCAGACAGCTCTAGGGGTTTTTTATTAATTCATGCAGTACACCTAAAACAATCCTGTTCTCCTGCTAGCATTTTACACTGGAAAGCCCAAGCATTGACTGACGGACTCTTTTGGAAGCAATACGACTGTTGTCTTAATTTCACACTGAATTTCAGCAGCATTCTGAAAATGGCACCCCAGCTGCTTTCAAACATCCCATCTTGTCCAAAATCCTCTCCACCGCAGTACAAATGTTGGCTCCTGGCTGGCAAAAACCTTGAAACAAATGAATTACAATGTCTAGTCATGCTTGGACTCATTTCTAGGCATGATCTCGGCTCTTAAAAAATTATCATACTCTTTAGTTTATGAGCAATAACATCTGACTAGAAAAGGTGTAAAATACTATAGTGATACTACAATCAAGTGATTTATTTCAAGTGGTGGTGTTTATTATTGTGTATTATTATTCAGTTCAAGGAACTTCCTCTACTTGCTTTTCCAGTTACCTATTCCTGAAGTCTGAATTTCCAATCATTCCTGAGTTTGATAAGAACTTTTTCCTTTCCACTCTCAGAGCTGACTCAGTACTTCAGCTGAAAGTAAGGCTCTCAGTACTGCTGTATCAGCGATACACAAAGTGTAGGAAGAGAAGGGCAGCTATTTGCCAAAAGGAGTGAGAGAGAACAGTGTGAGGTAGCCTCAGACTTCTCTCTTATATGTTTCTCTTGTATCTAAAATTGCTCCTGTAAATGGTTAGAAGGGACCTTAAAGCTCATCCAGTTCCAACCCCTGCCATATGCAGGGACCCCTTCCACCAGACCAGGTTGCTCCAAGCCCCTGTGTCCAACCTGGCCTTGAGCACTGCCAGGGATGGGGCAGCCACAGCTTCTCTGGGCCATCACCCTGGGCCAGCGCCTCAGCGCCCTCACAGGGAACAGCTTCTGCCTCAGAGCTCAGCTCAGTCTCCCCTCTGTCAGGTTAAAGCCATTGCCCCTTGTCCTGTCCCTACAGGCCCTTGTCCAAAGCCCCTCTCCAGGTTCCCTGCAGCCCCTTTAGGCACTGGAGCTGCTCTAAGGTCCTCCCCTTAAGGAGCCTTCTCTTGTCCAGGCTGAACCAGCCCAGCTCTCTCAGCCTGGCTCCAGAGCAGAGCTGCTCCAGCCCTTGCAGCATCTCTGTGGCCTCCTTGGGACTTGCTCCAACAGCTCCATGTCCCTCAACTAGCTTTATAGGAAATCTGTACCTGTGTATCTCACAGTTTACTGACAAACAACAATTGCAAACATTAAGGCAGTTAGGCAAAGTCCAAAGGACACAAAAGCATTTTGGGGTTTATAAATAAAACAAGTGTACATGGAAAAGAATAAAGCAGCTAGACTGCCCCTTTGCCAAAGATACTGTATGTCTTTGTGGCTGTGATTCCTGTAGCTTCTCAAAGGTGCATATCTGGGACTTGAATTTATTCTGAGGAAGGGAAGTAAGTAGAAGATTTCATGATATGTGAGCATGCCTGACCCTCTAAATTAAAAAGCTTAAAACTCTGTCACAGGTTCCCTTCATCTTATCTCAAGGCTTCTGCTTTTCTTCCTCTCTTCATCGCTAAGCAAATAATTGTCCCCCATCAAAATGCTGTGTGCTTGCAGCAGCTAACAGTTCTGTAAAGCACAGAATAGTATTTGAGAGACTTAACTTTTCTTTTGAATATCAAACATCATGTAAAGTAAAAAGGGAGTTGAAACCCATGAAATTCATCCCTGCCTTCATGGGCGAACCATAAATTGTCTGTATTTCTAAGGCTAGAATCTTAAGCATCCCCTGGTTCATATCTTTTGATGGACACTGAAAGAGGTTTTCTGTGAAGTCAATAGAGAGCTGCATATGCACTCCCATGTGACTGGACAGATTAACTCTCTAGGTATGCCTTCCTCTGTTGAGTGACTGAACTCATATCAGGTATTTAATATTGAGATGAGTATAGACTGCAATGTTAGACTGAATCCATTCCAATCTAAACAGCAGGAATTTTACTGTTCAGGATTTGAGTTTAGCTTGCACAGCACTCATACCCTGAATGTGTGTGAGGGGTATTTTCACCATTTTCTTATCTATTTATATTAAGACACACAACAAGATTTAGCAACAGAAAAAGCATCTGAGTGTCTCAGGTTTTGCAGGATTGTTCAATGGATTTTTAAGGTAATCTGTGTCAATCTCAGGGGACCTTCCTGGCTTTGGGAGTTGTGAAAAAAGCCTTCCAAAACCTGAGGAAATAGATCTTTCTTAAATTTGTGAGATCTGAAAGGAAAGGGGTGGGTGGTCTTACCCCTTCAGAAGGTCTCTGATCCTCTGACCTACTAGACTATTAGTCCATCTAACCCAACCAATAGCTATTCAAGCCTAAGAGTACAAAGAGAGGTTGCAATAAAAATAAATTATGAAACAAAAGAAATAGAAACAAGCCACTCAAGAGTTTTCTCCTCCTGTGAATCCCCAAAGTGCATATGCTGTTCCATTCTAGCTACTCAGCCAAGATACCGACCCAATCTTGCCAAGAAAAAGTACGATTAAACTACCACAGGTACCAAACAGGTACCCAACTCCACAAACATGGTATGTTACTGACATTTAAAGTATGTGCTGTGTGTATACTTTCAACCCAGCTGCTAGGTTATTTGACGTTTAGCCACTGTTTTCTGCTTAGGCCAAGGGATTTTGCATGCTGAAGCCACAATTTCTAACTACTAATGATTTGACTGCAAATCCCAAGGTTGTTGGGAGAGAGGGGAAGTTGCACACGGATCCCCTGGCTGGTCTACAGGGGCTGCTCTTGTACGTTGTCTCCCAGCTTCAGCTTCCCACAGAACGAATTGTAGCTTTCAGACTTTTGGCTAAGGGTCCATAACACAGAGCCTCATGTAACTTGCTGTTTCCTTGCCATTGCAAACATTGAGGGAATGCAATACACTGCACTGGGTCTAACTTACCATCAGCTTTGGCCCCCTCTTTTATTTGTTGGTTTTTTTCAAAGAGCATTCACTAAACATCTCATAACAGCAAGCAGAGCCAGACAGCATGTGGAAAATGAGAATTTCCTCCTAATACAGAAACCATTAGACAGCACTTGCTCTCTATTTGAAAACCAGAAACAAGATGATTTTTCAATCAAATAGCAACCATTCACAGTGAAAGCTTTACTGGGGTTTTGAGGCTAAGGAAAGACTCCCAAGTCTGATTAGAAAGCATAGCTACAAAGGAAGAAGTACCTTGGCTGAGGCATTAGAATGGAGCTTCTGCCCAGGTTTTCAGCCACTCTTCATGCTCTTGGGTAGTTCACTTCATCTCTCTGTTAATCCCCCTGTGCAGAATGGTTCTAAGAATATTCTCGTCTCTCTTTCTTTGCCACTCAGTGAGGGAGTATGTCTTAATATGTGTTTGTAAAGCGCCTTGTCCCAAAAGACGCTCGGAAACTGCTGAATGACAAAGCATAAGTATTGCATATTCTCACAAACATTCTTTTTTCTCCCTTGCAAGCCCATTCCCAGTTCCTTATATGTAAGAGTTTGACAGTATTTTGCCAATTACAAGACAAGGGACTAATCTCTCCAGTGGTTAGTGTGAGAGATTGAGTTTACACTCAGGGTGTCCATTGAGTCACAGAATCCCAGACTGGTTTGGGTTGGAAGGGACCTTAAAGCTCATCCAGTTCCAACCCCCTGCCACAGGCAGGGACACCTTCCACTAGACCAGGCTGCTCCAAGCCCTGTCCAACCTGGCCTTGAACACTGCCAGGGATGGAGCAGCCTCCTGCAGTAGCTCCACACGGGTTGTACAGCAGACGTAGACCTCTGTATGCCACCAGTTCAACCACAGAAGAGATGCAGCAGAAATACCTAATGTTGGCCGTTCCAATGCTAGCAATGGTCTGAATTTCACCAAACATGTCATTAGGAACACATCTAAATCGCCTGCATCTTTAGATTATAACCACATCTGCACAGTAGCTTCATTTAGAAGATGGATACATGGAATGCCAAGCCCCAGCTATTTTCTACCCCCCTTTGGCTTCAGCATGGATTCAAACACCGCAGCATGTTTCTCTCGGTGTAACCATAGTACTCACCACATTTCTAGGTTCTTTGGTCATTTCTTGGAGAGTCTCATTGCTATCATTTTGATTTTAGAGCTGGCTACAGTACTGGGAAAAAAAAGAAAACTAAACCTGAACTAAAGCTTCATGCCAAGGTAAAATATTACAAAATATGAGCTAAAAGTTTTCTTCCCACTGACTGTATTCCAGTGGTCCTTTATTAAATTCAATGTGCCTTATCAATGTCAGTGGAACTGTCACTTCAGCAATGAAGGATTGGGCTTACTTTGTCAGTAAGTCCTTAAAATATTGCTCTAGCCTGAATAAAATCACTACTATGAGGACTGAGAATCCAAATTAGTGGAAGAAATTCATTAAGTGTAAGAAGATAAAAGTGTACACACAAACCTGGATTTTGGGACATTTGAAAATGGATTTAATAGATGGCCATATAGAAAAGTTGCAAATACAGTGGCAGCACACTTTGGTGGTGGTTAAGACCAGACTTGAGGTAAAGCATTGCTAATTATTGCTAAGCACCAGTGTACTTGTTTCATAACTAGACATTCATGAATGTTCTCTTGTCCAGGAATGATTCCTTTTACTGTAGTCTGAAGATAACTAGTGGAGCAACCAAGTCAACTGGACTGTTCTCAAGCTTGAAGAAAATATTAGAGAATCACAGATTCACAGACTGGTTTGGGTTAGAAAGGACCTTAAGATCATCCAGTTCCAACCCCCTGCCATGGGCAGGAACACCTCACACTAGACCATGTTGCCCAAGGCTCTGTCCAACCTGGTCTTGAATTCTTAAATAACACCCTGAATATTCTTAAATAACATCTTGAATCACAAGTTTTGGGCAGGGAAAGTAGGATTTCCTAAGCCCAAAGATGTGGATAGTCCTTTCTCTTTTCTTTTCAACATTCAACAGGGGATTCCCTGCCCATCATGTCCCTGGGTAAGACGAGACATAAGCATGTGTGTGCCAGGTCCATTCAGCTCTTCTCCAAGCTCTTCCCAGTTTGAGTTCAGATAACTGCTCCTGACAGCAATGGAAAAGTACACAAGGGACTCCAGAACAGAAGAAAGCTTTTGAGAAAACAAAATCTTCTTACTGCTTGTCTCATTTGCTGCTGTTCATTTTTCCCACTTCTTCTTGCGCAAGTTCTGTTCAAACTACTTCTTTTCTGCCTGCAGAAAGCAGCTGTGTTATCACCGGAGCAGCATGTATTTCTTAACTGACCTGGCATTTGAAGTCAGGAGGAATTCACATCCAGTTTCTCCAAAGAGGATTCACCTATTTTTATAGGACTTTTATTATGTCTAACAATACATTTATTTAAGACCTACCCTGAAATGATCAGTTTCCTGTAACAGGAAAAACTTCTAATCCCACAGATTTCTTTTTTCCTCTGGATGAAATACAGTCCTCCTTATTTTCCATCTTTTTCCATACTCAAGCCACCTAAAGTTGATCAGCAAATGTCCCTAGAGATCAGAGTGCTTCAGAGCTATCAACTATTACTTGTATTTTTAGCATTTACTGTATTATATAATTATATATAATATAATCATATATTAATTCACCTCATCCAATCCAACCTTCACCTTGCTTTAGGTTATTCTTTGAGGTTATTCTTGTTCTGGTTTTGCTGAATAAATAATCGTAGAATCCCAGAATGGTTTGGGTTGGAAGGGACCTTAAAGCTCATCCAGTTCCAGCCCCCTGCCACAGGCAGGGACACCTTCCACTAGACCAGGTTGCTCCAAGCCCCATCCAGCCTGGCCTTGAGCACTGCCAGGGATGGGGCAGCCACAGCTTCTCTGGGCACCCTGTGCCAGGGCCTCACAACTCTCCCAGGGAAGAGCTTCTTCCCAAGATCTCATCTCAGTNGTTGCTCCAAATCCAGCCTGGCCTTGAGCACTGCCAGGGATGGGGCAGCCACAGCTTCTCTGGGCACCCTGTGCCAGGGCCTCACAACTCTCCCAGGGAAGAGCTTCTTCCCAAGATCTCATCTCAGTCTCTCCTCTGTCAGGTTAAAGCCATTCCCCCTTGTCCTGACCCTACAGGGCCTTTTCCCTTTTAAAGGGGATACAAGAAACTCTCACCAGGTTTCCTGTAGCCCCTTTAGGCACTGGAGGCTGCTTTAATATCTCCCTGAAGCCTGCCCTAATCCAGACTAAACACCCTACCCAGGTCCCTCATCTACTCCTCATCAGTCTTGTGCTCCTAGCCCCTTCCCCAGCTCTGTCGTCCTTCTCTGGACCCATTCCAGCACCTCAATGTCTCTATTTCAGTGAGGGGCCCAGAAATGAACACAGGATTTGAGCTGTGGCTTCACCAGTACCCAGTACAGGGGAACAATCACTGCTCTGACCCTGCTGGTCACACTACTGCTGATAAAAGCCAAGACACCATTGGTC
Organism: Agapornis roseicollis; assembly: GCA_002631895.1. Lineage (NCBI taxonomy): Eukaryota > Metazoa > Chordata > Aves > Psittaciformes > Psittacidae > Agapornis > Agapornis roseicollis. Next base: position 45,860 of record NDXB01016055.1, read on the forward strand.
TTCTTGGCTGCCTGGGTGCAAGCTGGCTCACGTTCAGCTCCATCAATCAGCATCCCCAGTTCCTCCTCCATGAACAGCTTCCCAGCCACTCTGCCCCAAGCCAGGAGCGTTGCATAGGGTTGTTGTGGCCCAAGTGCAGGACATGGCATTTTGCCTTGTTGAACCTCATACCAGTGGCCGCAGACCACTGTACCAGTCTGTCTAGGCCCATCTGCAATATATCATAGTCTATTGATCCCTCTGTCCAGACACCTTCATCGTAACCTTCAATAGAATCATAGAATCCTAGAATAGTTAGGGTTGGAAAGGACCTTAAGATCATCCAGTTCCAACCCCCCTGACATAAGCAGGGACACCTCACACTAAATCATGGCACCCAAGGCTTCATCCAACCTGGCCTTGAACACTGCCAGGGATGGAGCACTCACAACCTTCCTGGGCAACCCATTCCAGTGCCTCACCACCCTCACAGCAAAGAATTTCTTGCTTAGATCCAATCTAAACCTCCCCTCTTTCAGCTTGAACCCATTCCCCCTTGTCCTGTCACTGCAGTCCCTAATGAAAAGTCTCTCCCCAGCATCCCTATAGGCCCCC
>NDXB01016062.1:0-18443 GCA_002631895.1 Agapornis roseicollis
AAACTTAACATTACTTAAAACTAATTCCAAAGGGGTTTACATTTTATTTCGTAATTCTGTACTACCCTTGTTTCAGAAGTCAGCTGTAGGTGCAGTTTGCTTCTGGTTCAGAGGTCCAAGCACCAACCTCAGGGCACCATCTCAAACAGGCAAGCCAGGATCAAGAGATTTCAGGATGTCTGCCAAAAAATTATGTAAAATTACAGACAGCCAGCCAGCATGACTGGGCATGGAGTGTTCTTAGCAAGTTAACATAGGATAGCAAGTTGAGAGAAATTCTTGATACATCAACTATTTGACAGACACAGGCAGATTGTCTGTGTCTCTCAGACAAGAGGGCGAGCAGGAATATTGTGAAGTGTGACAAAAGCAAATGTAAAGGCTTGCACATCGAATAGACTAGCTCCATGCAGCTGTACAGGCTGGAGACCAGCTGGATTAAGAGAAGCTTTGCAGAAAAGGACCTGATGTTTTTAGTGAAATAAATAAAATGTCTATGATTTTACATTTTTAGTGAACTAAAAAGCTAACTAGAGTTAACAGAGTGACTTGTGTCAAAAAGTATGTTAGGGACTCAGGCTCTGTAATCTCTTCCCCTCACTTGTAGCTAAACTGCATTTGCTCTGGCACAGTGATCAGGGATAGGATTGCTATGAAAAGAGCTATGTGACAACAGGCCTTTGGAGGACATAGTCTCTTCTCCTAATAGCCCAGGCCCTCAAGCTTGCTTTCTACCTGCACCTGCTTCATGCCTGGCTAGACACTGACCTGTGGCCTCCTCTTCGTGCCTTGACACCAGAGCTGCCCCATCACAGCAGCATTGCCTGGCGATAAGAGCTATTGGCAGCAAGCAACACATGAACAGGCAGGAATGAAGCCAGAAGAAAATGTAACCAGCAAGAGGTACAATGGACACAGGTTGAAATGAAGGAAATTAACGGCTGAATGCACGGAAACCTTTTTTAAAGGAAAGAAAAGCAAGAACAGATTGCCAGGAAAAGTTGTGAAATCACCTTTGATGGAAAAAAAGCAACATTTACCTGGTACAGGGTGTGATCAACACGATCTAATTGTAACTGCCTTGTAAAGAGGGATGGACTAGATGAACTTCAGAGGACAATTACAGACTGAGCTAATCTATGTTTATTTGAGTTGAGGACAGTCTTGGCTGTCATTGGCTCATCTACAGAGATTGACTGAGGTCAATGTGAGATGCAATTAGCTGCACAGAGGTCATTCAAGGTCAGCCAGCTCTCACTGCATGACCAGATCAACTTCAGAGCCAATTATCTATGCAGGGAGTCATGTCAGGTCAATCACAACCCTCATTTTCTGCCTAGTATGTCATTTAAAGTCTAACTTAGACCCAGTGAATTTCATGGGTATAGTATGAGGTCTACCTTGATATCAACTCAAGGTGAAAACAGACCTCATCTTTTGTTCAGGAATCATCTGGTTGAGATGCAATCAGTTGACAGTGGGATATTTGAGATCAGCAAAGTCCTTGTGTGCTTCATAGGAGCCACTTGAAATAAACCTGAGATCCATTTAGCGCCCTATAGATCATTTCAGGCCAAGAGCCTGCTTTTGCAGCCTGGGGTCATTTGACATCAGCGTAAGAGCCACTTACCTATTTGGGGATCACTCAAGGCCAATCATCAGCCCCCATTTCCTCCTTACAGGTCATTTGAAATTACCTTAAGATACAGTTAGAGGCTCTCATCTGAGGTGAACATGAAACCCAAGTACCTGCTTGTGGTAATCTGAGGTTAAATGAGAGTCAATTAATCTGCCTGTGACCACTGGAGGTCACCACAGCTATTCAGGAAGGTCATCTGAGGTCAACTTGAGGGCAAATTAACCTGTATGGGGTGGGGTTTAGCTGACATCACCGTGAGAACCAGGTATATGCAAGGTGTTGTCTGAGGTCAACTAGGCTCTTGTTTAGAGCCCAGGATCATCTGAGGTCCACTTGACATCCAGTTACCTCCACAGAAGTCCTTTAAGGTCAACACTGTCATCAATTGAAGGAAGAGCAATCATTTAAGGTCAACTGAGAATTAAGCAGCCAAGGTTCACTTGAGGTCAACCACATAGCTTGTTAGGGTTCATGTGAGATCAATGCAGGCAGTCATTACTGCCAGAGGTCATATAAGCTAACCTGAGATCCAAGTAATTGCTTAGTTTGTCACTTGAGGTCAACCTGGACATCATTTGGTTTGTAGGAGTCATTAGAGGTCAATCACAGCCTTTGTTTCCTGTCTGGGGTCATCTGAGTTCAAGCCGAAATGCAACTCCCACTGCAAGGTTGTCTGAGGTCAACCCTGATGGTTGTTATGCAGACAAATTCAGGTAAACACGAGTTCTAATTACTTACAGGGGTCACTTGAGACACAGTTGTTCCCTGTGTGAGCCCAGGGCTCACCTGAACTCAGCATGCTATGAAATTAGCTAAAATGGGTCACCTGAGAACAGATGATATCTAGTGATCTGCTTGGGGGCCATCTAAGGTCAATGCTACTCTTATTTCATGCCTGGGGTTATCAAAGGTCAGCTTTACACCCAATAAATTGCCTAGGAACATCCTAGCCTTGTTTTCATTCCACAAGCTATGTGAAGTCAAATTCAGCACTGATTAACCTGCAGGTGAGTCATCTTGAGATCAACCTTAATTTACCCAAAAATTACCCAAAATTACCATTTGAGATCAGTCTGCCCTCCTTTGGTGCCCAGAGCTGACTTGGAGTTAATCCACACCACATTTCTTTAGGATCACTTGAGGCCAACGTTAAACCCAGTTAATAGCACAGGGGTAATTTGTGGCCATTTCTAGCTTTTGTTTGTTGTTATGGAGTCTTTGAAGACCATCTTGGGCCTGCCTTCTTCTCCTTCATCAGCTACTGTGCAATAGGGACCTCTAAGTTTATGCTCCCCAGTCCCTTAATTTGATGCACAGATGATACTTAAGATCCATATTAGGCCTCTTCTCTCTTCACTATTTTGTGGCCATATTCTGCTGCTATACTCTGCTAGCATTCATCACAGGTCAACCTCAGTCCTTTTGCGCTTCTCAAAGATTGAGAGTGTCACAGCTCTTCTGTTCATTATGGCTATTTAAGCTCAGTTTAGGCCTAATATGAGGGGGGTGCCTCAAGAGTTCAAATACTCCGCCAGGTGGGTGCAGGCTGGGATAATCTGTAGTCATCTACTCTTAATTTGCTCAACAGTAAGTTGAGCTCAGTTAGGTCCAACACTCACACTCTGCTGCAGGTTCAGGGGAGATCAGCTACTGGTTTGATTAAAGGTAACCTATATAGCTTGAGTTTAATTTCAGCATTTATATTGTGTTTAGTGGTCACCTCAGCTGAAATCCATATTTTGTATTGTGGAAGATGGTTACACAATGCTACCTACAAACCCAAGTTGCTCTGCAGAGGTTACCTGAAATTGGATATTCTTTTCATTTCTTCGGCACAGTCTTACAGCCTGACCAAATTTCACTCTCCAGTGTATTGTGAGGTTAAGGGTCAGTGTTGATTTAGCAGAGTAGTTTGTTCTAGTTTATGTGACATGACAGTTTGCTGGTCAGACATTTTCAGAGGTCATGTAATACTTCAACTTTCATAGGAGGGACGAACTGAGCAGAAGCACCACTTTTTTCATCATGAAGTGAGACACTCCTGCTGAGAACAGGCCATCCAGATATACACAAATGATCTGCTTTGGGAAAGCCTGTCACATGCTACAGACCACAAAAACAAGATGTTGTTAGCAGTATCTCCATGAGATTAGAGTTCAGCTGGGTAAAACAGCAGGAGAAAAGCTCAGATGTCAGAGATTGCTCTCTGTACCTAAGCCCCCATCTACTTCTTCCTCTCCTTTCTCTTTATCCTCTTTCATCTTCTCCTCCATTCTCCCAACCATGGGTATACTGGACTGCTTGAACAATGTCTACACCTAAACTGTATTTGTTCAATGACAACCTGAGAAATGGAAGGTTTTAGCCATCTACCTAAATCCTTGACACAAAGAACACAGACAGACTTTCTGAGGAAATAAAGTCACTGCTTTTCTGCAGGACTTTTTGTCCATTTTAATTCTATATTTAGCACTTCATCACAACTGAAAACCAACATCTAAATGGTCAGAGGTTATTTAAAACAGCAGAATTTGCTCTGTCCTGTTTATTTGTTCTGCCCTGCACACAGAACTGATGAAGCCAAGCAGGCAAATAAACAGAGCATTGCAGCTGTTTACACACTCTTCTATATCAAAAATGAAAATAGCTTTTGTTCAGTTTTAGTTTGAATTTTTTCTTCCCCAGCAACAGTTGCCATAAATTTGGTGACCAAACTGTTTCCCAGAATGATTCGAGGTCTAACAAGTATAGTCAAGAAAAGCTGAAAAGCAGTAACAGATCTTGCAAAAGGTCTAGCAACAAGTCAAGGGGTGACAATTCTGATGTGATCAGTTCATGTAAATGCCTGGGTCACTCAAGACAGGCTTTTATTTCTGAGATTACTTTTTCAAGCAAGAAGTGACTGGCATCAACATCCTAAGATTGGAACACAGATACAAAAGATAGCTGACACAATATAAAACATTTGACAATGAAGTCAATGGAACACCACTTATTTATATCATCTCCCTGTTTACACTACTGGCTGTACAAGCTTTTTACATCACAGATCTAGAATTAGAATAAAAAATAAGACTGCCATGTTAAAGGGATGATATTTATTTTTTGTAAATCTGCAACAGTGATTTGGTCAATAAGTAAGTTTTCTAAGAATTTAGCATGCAACAAAAAAAATCAAGAGTCTATTGAACATCAATTAAATTATGACCAATAAATAATGAAAACATCTCATAAAATATCTGATCTCTGCCTCTGTAAAAAGAGATTTTTACTTATGGCACAGTGCAGAAATATTCTTGTTGTAAGCATACTGACTATAAGATCAGAAATTAATGCTACTACATTGTTAAAACAAAAGGAATGCTGGCTGTTGTTTATTATTTTGAGACTAAAAATAAAAATAACTATATTATTTTCTGCATGTTACTTTCACCTATTTCCCTTAGTGCTTGGAAACATTATTTCATTCTACACCTGTCAAGAACAGAAACGTTTTTGAAAATGTGTTTTTATTCTTTTGAAACAATATGAAATAGATTGACAAAAGCACAACAGATATAAATCCATTTCTAGAAAATACAGATGGAATATCCCTTCTGTCTTTATTGCACCAACAATAAATGAATAACCCGAATATACCACAACTACGAATAAAATGAAAAAAAGCCTTCCTGAGTATGAGGTTTACAATTTCTGAATATTCTTCATGTTTAAATTACATCCCCAATGCAACAGCTGCCACACATTTTGCTTTGAGTAATCTCAACTTAATTCCTAAGTAAGATTATTTTAAGCTCATATTACAATGTGAGTTTATAAATACTTTGGTTTCAATATTTTTTTCCCCAAACATTACTGCCTGACTTATTTGAGCAAAGTAAGCAGGACTTCTTTTTCTGAACCTACCAGAAAATCCTGCAGTTTGACATGCAATATTTCCTCTTCCACAATAGCTGTCAAGCAGCTGGAGAAAGAACACTGTCCTGCATATCAAATCCCTCATTCCACACGCACCATAATTTTAGCGTGGGGCTTGTCTGTTAAAGGCTGATGGGTTTTTTCATGTTTTCAGTGGCATGGGCTACATTCAATCTGAGGTCAGTATGTAGGCATCAAAAGACAATCCAAAGAATGCATAGAATTTGTAGTAAGATATAGACCAAGGATTCAAAAGAAATAAAAACAACTTTTACAAATTATTTTAATCATAACTTTTTACTGAACTGTGACAAAGTTAGGAGAGGGTCTTTAACCAAATATCCAAATCTATAGTTTAGTACAATGGGAATCAGACCTCCCCAGCAAAATGCAAAAAGAAAGTTGAGGCAAAATTAATCACCCACAGAATCACTGGAATTTTTCAGCTTAGTGTCTCCATGAATGGGAAACTTAGTGCTAGCATGTAAGTATATAATGGAACAATTCCAAATGCCTCCTTTTCTTGTTTCATCACATTAATATTTCATACTGAGTGAAATAAAGTATCAAACAAGTTTCTATCAACTATATTTTAACACAGATTAATATTGTGCAAGGATGCCCAATTCAAGGCAAATTTGTAGGTAGTAGGTAACTTCATGGGTATTAACATGACTAAAGAAGATGAATCTACACTGAGCTACATACTGTAAGAATTCCCACAGGTATTGTTATTAATGTAGAATCCACTCACTCCTGAAGGCAACAAGGAGGGTTGTCAAGAAAAGATCACCAGAAGTATGACTTGTGTATATCTTCAAAACTTTAAAAGAAACAAAAGGTGCTCAGCCCCATCCTTCTGTGGAGTTTATTTTTAGTGTTATATGTATGTGTTCAGAATTTATGGAAATGATTGAGGAAAACAACACTACCAGGACAGAGCTTAAATTGTCCTTGGCTTTAAAGACATATTTATGTGTCACTTAACTTCACTGAATTTGAAGGCATACTAACAGAGATCCTGTAGAGAAAGTTCTGTCTTTAAAGTATCTATGTATGCAAGTAAGTCCATATCTCCATTTTAAGACTATAATCACTGCAAGCCGAACTACTACCTTACCAGCAAAGGGATCAAAATCCAGCATCATTCTGTAGAGATACAGTTAAACAATCTATTTCACAGACAACCTAAACCTTCAGATATGTTGAATTGCTTCCAAAAAAGCCAAAAGGAAGTACATTTTTTGCAAAATTAATAGTATATTCTAACAGGGTTTTCTACAAATAATCTTATAAAACTATTTTTAAAAAGATAAAAAATAAGAAAAATCTTTCTGGGATGCTCACAGGAGCTAGCATCTCAGCTGAACATAGTGTGAGTGATTATTTCTATGCCATCTTCAATACCGTAATCAATATGAAAACTGGGAACATAACTTTCAATACCTATGTATATTTATTTTTCTAACATTTTCTAACTATATTTATATATAATGTATTTCTATATATACATACATATGTATATATGTATATATGTATTTCTAACATTTTCTAACTATATCTATATATATTTAATTTTCAACATTTTCTAACTATAAGAAATGAATGATAGATCATAACAAATAGCTCCCTTAGGCATTAAAATGGAAATATTATTTTGTTTCTTATTCAAGTATAGAGTTTTCTGTTGACTTACATTTCAACAGTATTTCTACTCAATACAAAAGTACAAGGTTGCTTTAATGATAGATGTTAACTGTAATACAACACTGGTTGTATTAGCGATATTTGTTCTGAGCACTTCATTTCAATCTTAAAAAGTCGTATCACACAGTTGGTTTTTGTGTTTTGTGAACCTCTACTGAAATCAGATAACGTCAACAGAAACAGACCCAGATGCTGCAAAAACATAGATATAGCTGCACCATTGTTAAATGGAGGTCCTACATACAGCCAGACACTGACAACAGGAAGTTACATACCAACTAGAATATATTATTCTTTGTGACTTCTAAAATCTGTGTTGCCAATTACAACTTTAAAACATGCTGAAGCTAAAACATTATAAAGAAAGGCTGGTCCTGGTTAAAAGTTGAATCACATTCAAGGTTATTTTTCATGTTTGTGTTAAAAAGCATAGATTTATCAATTGCATGAACTCAAAATGAGGAAGGTCAATGATGCTTGTGGGTCTACTCACCTAATCCTTTAGTTTTCAACTTGTTCTTGTTACGTGAAAAGAATTCAAGCTGAAGCTCCCACAAAATTTTTCAGTCTACTTGCTTATCAGTGACTACTGTTTAAAACACTAATCCATTACTCATATATTCTTGATTTGTCTCTGCATCAAAATCAACAATATAAAGAAAGCAATATTTCTGCAATTTCCTGGAGAGCCTCCTATGCCCAAGAAAAGTGAACGTGGGGTGGAGTGGGGTCTGCCTCTGAAAAGGAATGATTTGTACATGTGTATACATTCAGTTATTTACTAAAAAGGAGAGAGAGAAATATCAAGTCACACCTCCTTGGAAATATGCTTGTCACAGTCATTTTCCTAAGAAAGCACCACTTGGAAACATAATTCACACTTAAAAATCCACAAACAAACAAAACAAACAAAAAAAAAACATTGACAGATGCTGCACTCAGACACCTGCATTTTGTTCTTCTGGACTGACCCATGGCAGTGATAAGCAGGAACATGCAAGCACATGGACTCTGCTCACAACCACTGCTTCACAGACGCGTATCATACTCCAAAGACTCATCTGCATCATCAGCTCCTCTGGTGCTTGTCTCCATTTCTGTTTCCAAGGCTGGACTGACCCTTTCCAGTGTGCAATCACTTCTCAAATCTATGGCAAGAAAATAAATAAAATGATGCAGCAAAATAAACGCTTGAAAAGCATGTACACCCCAGGCAGCATCCAACCTGATGACAATGGCAGTCTCTTAGCTGTTTCTAGAAGGAAGAAAATCCGCAGCAGTACAAATCAGAGATAGGGGAGTAAGAGTCCTGGGGGCCCCAAAATGGTGTGAGCTGATATGAATGAACCTGCCCAGACTGTATTAATTCAGCTGATGTTTCTGTCAATTACCTCTAGCTGCCAAAGACACAAATAATAAAACCACTTTCCCCTAGGAAAAAATAGGTGGGTGGAAATTCATCCAGCATGGCAATCTATTTTGGTTTTGTGTCTTTTAAAATCTGCCCTATATCAAACATAAGCACATTCTAGCAAATCTAACACAAATAGGCAATCCAACTAAGCAGAAGGAAAGGCTGTATTGTATAGGACACTACCCTATGGCCAGAAAACCTTCAGTGAGTTTTCCCTCACCTAATCCATTGCCAATTTTCAGATTGTTACTCTTTCTCATTCTAAAATTATTTCTGATGTTACCTGTAGTGATGACTGAAAAAATGAGCTGCCATTTTGCAAAGCGAAGGAAACAATTCAGTGGGTAAAAGTTTTCAGGCTGAATGCTAACATCAGGTTGATCAGCTCCAACCAATATACTCATATCCACCCTTGCAAACAGATAGTGTGCCTGCTATAATGTTTTAGCTCAATAGGATTTTGGTACTTGTGCTTATAGCATGCTTAGGCCTTTACTTCCTTGCACTTAAAAAGTTATACATAGATTCAAGATCTTTACTTTGCATACCAGGAAGTTTCAGCCTCCTGCAGCAAGAGTTACAACGATGCTTTGTGATGAAGTTTCTTATTGCACCTTCTCCTAGGTTTGCTGGTCCAAATACCATCTTTCCAGATCTAAAAGAAAAATCATTAAATGATCAATAAACTCAAAATAAAGCAACTATAGGGGAAAGAGATGATAATGTTTTCTATTTTTTAATCAGAGATAAATTAGTTCTTTGTATATAGACAATCAAAGCTTAGTACACGCACATCACAAGTTTCTTAGCTCCAGGACAAGAAAACTACCAGTTCTGGTAAGATATTAGCCTACATATACCCCACACCACTTTTTCCTCCTGCTGCATCTGAGATAGGCTCTAAAGGGAGAACAGACTGAGCAATTTCTACAAAAACACTCAAAGAAATTTTGGCCACAGAGACATTCAGACAACATATGCTAGAATCTGACTCTGTTGCAGAATCTCATCAAGCAAATGGTTTGGTCCCAGTTTTGATGGTAGGCACCTGGGAACAAACCAGAGCTTGCAGTAACTTACTATTACCTTATTTAAGAACAGAAAGCCAAAAGCAAGCAAAGTCCTAGTCACATCAATAAGCACTACTGAAAAAAACACTGTTATGCTACTGACAAGCAAAGCTTTAAAATTTATTACTTCTTCCTATACTCATTTCCATGTGTCTGCACTCTGGCCAATTCAACAACATTACTAGAGGATCCATTTGTGGAAGTATATTGCATATTCTGCATGCAGCTGCCACAATCACAAACAGAGGCAAGCTATGCACACACATGTATTAGAAGTACCACATAATTAGATTCTTGTTACAACAGATTCTTGAAAGATCAGTGTTCATTAATTTTAATACTGCTCAACCATTATTCTCAAGAATTTAATTGACATTCTAGACATAACAGAACACAGCACACAGGAAACATTTCCAAAGAAACTTTATGAATGCTAGTATTTTATTTTAATGATATACAGAGTGTAAACAACACATTTTAAAATGTGAAATCAATTACAGCTCTGAAAAGCTACAGAAAAAGATTTTAACTCTTGCAAATCTCTCTAATCCACACTAACAAAATATATTCTCTCTAAAGAAAGCAGTTTTGAAATATAACATTGTCCCCTTTCACACAGGAAAAAAGCAATGATAAGCCAAAACTACTATAGAAAGCTTACTATAGAAATCTCTCTAATTTCTGGCAAATGCTAAAGACTGTCTCCTAGATCATCTGAAAGGCTTGCCCAACCAACCTTTACTGCAAATTAGTACATCAAATGAAGGAAGAAATGAAATTTTATTTAAGTGCCATATATACACTTGAAATGACACGATTCCATACAGTCATTTCTATCCTTTGGTATAATCTGGTAAAATGCCAGTAAGAAAAGAACTTAATTATTTACTTGGGCAGGCACAGGAAATTGAGAGGACTTCACTACCTCCAAGGCTACAAAACCACTCTGATACTTTGTCTGATCTTTCATTCCATGCAAAGTGCAGCAAATAGCACAAGATGGACTGATAATTTTCTCATGCTTTTGTGAGGTGAACAGGAATACTGTCTGCAACATATATGAAGTAATCTTCCCTCTCTATCTAGCACCGGCAATGGTTCAAGAGGAATACTGCGTTTAAATTTGGAAAATTATTTCAAGAAATATGAGGGTAAATTGGTAAAAATAACAAGAACGACCAGCAGCCTAGCAATCATGGCACACATGAAAAGATTAGGGAGTAGCCTAAAAAAGGAAAACAAAATACAAAACAAAACAAACAACAACAAAACAAACAAACAAAAAAAGAAATGAACAAGCAAGCACAAAACCCAAACAACAAAAAACACAATAAAGCAAACAAGGAAGAAGATGGTGACTAACTTCGAGCTTTCTGTAATATATTTTTTTTCTATGTGTTGACAGTAGACAGGACCAGAAAGAAATGTTTCAAGACAGAAATCAGGAAAAATCTTTCAGACAGTAATGATAGGTCTGGGAAGTTTTTAAGGTCATTCTTGGAAAACCTGAATATTTGTCTGCACAAGACCTATAAAGTCAGGAATGACCCAATGCAGAAGAACCAGCTGAATATTTCAGGTCACCTCTAATCCTACAAATATGTTACAAACAAGGTCACTCCCCTGGTTATTCAAGTTCTGATTTTGTCTCCAAGGAGAGAAAAATACTGAGCCCAGCTTTCCTATTTCCCAAGCAGCTGCATTAATGTGAGCTAATGGGCTTAAAAAAACAAAACATGTTCCTCCTTTTGTTCAGAACCTTACCTAATAGTTATGCTCCATTAATGCATATCAGATTGCACCACATTGGTGTTGGCCAGCAAGCAGGTTAACATATACTGAGCTGATGCAGAGTGCTTCTTATAGCCTAGAGTTGCAAATACTCAAAGCAGACAGTAAGACATTTAACAGGGCTTATTGATGGACGGTAAAGGACTGTGGGGGCTTCATGGCAAGTAGCATCTTCCCAGGGAGGTGCCCAATTCATTTATTATGTTTTTGTAGAGGTAGGTTCCAGCCCACCTTTTTCAGTTGTGCACATTTCCCCAGCAGAGGTTCAGTTCATGCAGATGTTTTGTCTACTGGCAGCAATTCAGCCATAAATTGTTTGGCTGGAAGTGCACAGCTTGCTAAAATTCAATAGATTTGCTCTTCAAAACACATGCTAATAAGTAGCTTCAGCGAACATGGTCTCTGCTCATTACTAAAACCTGCAGCCCATCACTATCTGCTTGAGTGCTTTCAAAAGGGAGAGTAAGAGACCTAGCACCTCTGACTCCTTTTCACATATTTGTAATGAGATTTTTGACTACCAGCATCCCTTTTCTCACCCCTCACAGCAGGCTTAATGCATTTGTTCTATCCAATTTAAACTCAGCCCACTATTTTTCTCAGCTCCAGAGCTGCTCTACAAACAGTCTGCACGTAGTGTCCATGAAAGCTTTACCAATGTGGACTTTGTTGTGGATTTGGCAAGTAGTACACACTAAAAAAGGCATCCAGAATACTGTTTATGAGGCAATTCTTCCTAACAGCCAGGCAGCAAAGGAGTCTGCAAGGACTGCACTGTCATAACCTTGCTGCTGTGCCTCTATTACTTCTGGTTTTTAAGGAAATCCTTCTGTTAACATTATACCCGCCTTGTTTGATCACACATACATCCTATGCAGTGCACATGGCCAGATCTTCAACCAATGTTAAGTATCCATGAATTTACACCAATTTACATCCACTCAGGATCTGTTGAGACATCACAGTATCTGACATACTTTCCAAAGAAATCTGTTATTTTTGTCTTGGTGCTATATATAAAACCAAGCCACAGTGCACTACCACAGAATTAGAGTTGGTATTTTGCCATTACAAAGCCCATTTCCAGGCATGCAGAATGTATGAAAGAAAGGACTCATGGCAAGGTAAAAATATGAGCCACTAAATCAATAGAATTACAGAAGCAAAACTTTAATAATTTAAACATAAGTAGTGCTAAAGTTTGAATCACTCCTATCAGACAGATGCCATCTATTTTCTCTCAGGCTTCTAAGACAGCGTGAGCTCAAAGCAACTTTTGAGGCAGCACGCATGATTTGATTAAGTATCTTACCTACAAATGAAAACTTCAAACAGATCTTGCTACTGCCAGAAATATTTATCTTGTGAGCAAATGAAGGTCAGAGCAAAGACAGTGTTTTTACATTGTTATTGTTATGACTATTTTAGAAAGTGTTTCTTAGAGCTGGGTATCTGCTGGCTGCTTACAGAAACCATCCATCATTTCACTGTCTTACTCCTTTAGATCACTGAATCAAAACAATATAGTTTCACAACTTGCTGTTCTGAAGATTTCCCCAAACACACATCAAAACTGGTCTTGATTAATTAATCAACACTTCTCTTGAACTAGGACTTACCTGTTTTGAAGATGGTAAAAACAAAACAATAAGAAGTTCTGAAAATAAGATCCGTGTGATCAAATTTTAGTAAGTATGACAAAATTATTTAATAACAAAAATAATCCAGAACACTAATAAACACGCACTTCAAGAGAATATGGATAAATATCTTTTCTATTTTAAAGAGGATAAGCTGAGTTGCTAGGTGAAGTACTGTGGTCAGTGACTGGCCACAGTCTTCAGTAATAGCTATTACAGTTTATCCTACCACTGATGTAAAAAAACCCACTTGAACAGTAGCAAACCAGATTTCCATACATCTGTAACAATACTTTAAAATGTTCGCTGAGAATTGGTGAACAACTACATGACCGACCTCTCTGCCTCTCTATCCTAAGCTATCCTTCTGTCCTATGACCAGCTTAGGGCAAAAACTTAAGTCACTGTGAGGTGTTTGGCATATTTTTGATGTTGCTTCCAAAATAAATATTATGTGGCTGATACACCTACATTTATAATTTAAAAATCATAAAACATTAATACAGTAATTTATTACTAATCTTAGTAATTAAATATTAATAGTGATCGCAGAATTAAGGGCCTGCTTTCAAAATTAACTTGCTATGAGTTCTAGGCAAGTCGTCTGATATTTCTACAGCTAATTGAGCTTTTGTATTAAATCAGACTATTCATACTCAAATCTTCCTTCCAAACATTAGAAACCTCTTCAGCCACTATCAACACCACTGCTTCTCCTTTCGCTACAGCTAATACTAGTTAGGAGCAAGGTCACAGGATGGGAGAATGGCCGTGGTTCTGATTCTGAAATTTGTGCATGAAGGCAGACTGCTATTTCTGTAGTCTCTAGTTTTTTGTAAGTTTTCACGCATGACTTTCCATCTCCACATCATGACTTAAGAGATTGTTAATGTGTAGCATGCTTAAATGTACCACTAGAACCTATGAAAAAGATCAGAGATCCAGAAGCCCTCTCCTCATCCTCTTAAACCACTGTGGCCTCATATACTCCATGGAACAGTGGCCCACCAGGAAGGGGAAACCAGTCAGGTTTAACATCTAAGTTACTGATGACCTCCTTCTGTACAAATTTGTGAGGAGGCTTACAAGGTCTTCTGTCTCTTGTTCCTGCTCTCCCTGTATAGCTCTGGAAAACTCCTGCGCTCTTAGCACAGCAACATAGGCTCTTCCCACCTCTCATACACCACTGACCACACACTGGGAGCTGGAACACCTGCAGTCCTTCTAAGCACAGCAGAGCATGGTGTCTCTCCACTGTCATCAATACCTTCATTTAAACCTAACACCATGTGAAAAATAACTGTCTCTCACAAATCATAAAAAACACCCTAACTATACAGACTGTTAGCAAAACGTGTGAAGCAAATGATAATTTTATCAGAAATAAACCTACTTCTTGTCTTCAGGTTTAATTACAGATGGATCCGTAAGGTTTTCCCCAACACCTACAACAAAATCAACACCTGTGTGTTACAAAGGAAGGTAATCATGATTTCATAATCTGGCACTTCCAAAAATGTAAATATCCATGTTCATACTCTCTCATAGTTAAAGTGGTCATGAGTTAAAAATAAAATGCAGTGAGTATAAAAATCCGTTAGGTAGTGGCAAACATACAGAGTTCTTATTACAGTTCTGACTTTAGTTGCTTTGAGGTTTGTTTAAATGTAGATGGAAGGCTTAATGTAAATACACTAATTATCATGCTGAAACTCAACTAAGCAAAATGTGACCAACTCTTAAGACTGCTACTTAAAATCGAGTAAAAGTATTAATCAAATGTGGATCTTATGAATATCAAAATATCTACATGTTCTTTTCAAGGCAACAAACATAAGCCACAACTCTGTTATTTGCAGATACTTGGATCTGTTATCTCTTTTTTTCTTCTGTGTGGCCACAGAGGCTTATTAAATAAATTATTTCATTATGATACCTGAATGCTAATACCTATGTTACAGTTTTCCCCAAATTGATGACATACTACCATTTTACCAAAAAGCTTTTTTCTTGAATCCAAGCAAATTATTCCTTTACACTAGTTAAAAAAAAAAAAAAAATAAAAAACTCTATGATCATATAACATGCAATTATTTTTATTTTAATAGCCTGCTGGTGCTAAGTTTGCATTCTGATTATGGAACTAGAATATTGTGACTGAAATATCCCCAGATTGCAACACTTTTCAATGAAGGTCATTTCAGTTTATGTAAATTAGACAAAATGTGGTGCATATGTATGTAGAGATGGCCCAGGCATTATATAGTAAATTGTGATGCAGACTAATCCTATTAGAACTCCTACAGGAGCAGCCTATGCACTTTTCCTAAACTGCAGATTAGAGAACTACAAGATAAACGCAAGGCAAAAACCAGAGCAGATTTCAGTTTGTTTGAGATGGAAATTGAAGCTCCAGTCTTGATGAGATTTACATAGATGTTTAAATTCTCCATGTCTGAGCCAACACAGTTGGTCTGGAACTGTCAAGAGTTGTATAATAAACTTAAGCAAACTTCAGACAAATTCTAGTATGCTGTGGTGAAGGCACATTTTTTTTTTCATATGCAGATAAAACCAAATGAAGGCAAGGATGGAATTATAGGTTTATTTTGCATAATAAGCATGTCTTTCTTGTAATTCACAACATATTTACATTTTATGGCATCCAGAAGCTAAGTCGCTGTCTATCCATGCACACTTCTCCTGACAGAAATGACAAACAATAGTGTTTGTACTGTTTGATGGATGATTTTCATCTTCTGAACATTGTCAACTGTTTTATCTCTTTAAAATATGCCATGTTCCCACTTACACATGTACAGTAAAGTGATCACATGCCCTTTGAAGGAGTCACAAGACTTTGTGAATAGCATTCAGGTTTGTAGCTTATGCAAACTGCTTACAGATTTATTAATATGAACAATAAAATATACAGATAGCACTTCACACTTCTGACAGATATACATATATCGTGTACATATACATGTGGGTACACTTGAATCTCTGGATTATTTATATATCTTAATAAAAATATCTTAACTGTGGAGTGGGTTTTTTTTTCTGCTGGCTGAAATGTTACTGCACACTTCATCTACTTGCTCTTTTGCCCATTCAACCTAGATGTATTTGAAGTCAAATTATTTTCCCTTTACATCTACATTAATCTAGAGTGTCTGTGGATACCCGTTTATCAGTGCCACACAACAGATACCCAGGGGTTTCTTGAGCTTTGACAGAATGTCAATGAGAACAGAATTTGAACCATTCCAGAGTACTACATTCTTTTTTGAGATAATTGCTTTGCACTGGGTATCAAATAGTGATCTCTGCTACAAGTCACCTTGCAAATCCAGGACAAGGAGCTCCCCATGGGTGTACACATAGGTCCAGTGAGAGAAGGCCAGCATCAGCTCTTCCAGCAAGCTGCTAGGTGTAATCTCATCTCCATTATTGTTGTTGTATTTCCGAAACTCGCCAGTCATGTACTTCTCAATGGTCAGCCACTGGTTCGCTGAACGGCAGTAGATGAGGAAAACTTCCAGGAACCTGTAGATATAAATGCTGTCTATCAGGACCTGGCAGGATAATGAATACTCTCACAGTCAGCACATGGCATGATGCAAAGCAAATATACCATAAAGAAGAACACACCTTCCCTAATCGGAGCATTTGAACAGTAGGAGATAACAAATGGCGGGCAGCACAAAGGCTTTTTTCAGTTTGATAACTCTCAAAACAAAGTACTTTTATCAAAAAATACAGTTTATGCACAAACAACAAAACCTGATTTACTCTATCCTACTGTAAATGAGCTATACCAAACTGTTTATGTTTATTGTATAAAAGACACTTCTTACTTAAGTCCAAGTAACAGCATTATGACAAAGCTTATTTTGCCATCACATGTAGCTATAAAGACAAAGTTCAAAGCTGCCTACCTTTCCTTTTATATTCCAACCCACTGGAAAAGAAGGCTACACTAGATGAGGACACAGCTGAAAAGAAAACCTTTGACACCACATACTTAAAGACAGTGACTTTACCTTGGAGTATAAGGAATAGTATGAGGCTTCACTTGATTGAAGGTATAGATTAACTTCTGGGCAGCCCTTTGCTGTTGGATCTCCTGAAGAAAATAATGTTGTAAACATAATTTTCATTTTCATGGAGAAAGATGCCATGATTTGTCAAAACACACACAAGCACACACACAGACATGACTGTATACAGTTTATAAATGGGAGATATATCTTCCTCAAAAGCTTTCTCCTTTCCAAAAAATAAAATCAAACCACATGTCAACCATGCTGAAGACATTCTCATCAGGCTCATCAGGCTACACCAGTCAGTGTGCCTTTAGGTCTGAACTCACCCTCAGGCAGAGATGCAACACTGTGCCATCATGAAAGATCTTTTGCCAAGTCTGAACCACCTCTGGCAGAAAAGACTTCACAATAAATACTTGTCCCAGCTTTAATACATCATTTTCAGACCAAGTACAGATGACCTTCATGGCCCTCCGCAGACCCCCATCCATTTCCTCCCTCGACAAGACTTGGATCATTGCAGCCATACCACGCTGGGACCAGGAAGACATGCTTTTATCAAGGTTCATAGGTGAACTTTCTTCTAGCCGATAGACGGTCACTTCCTCTCCATCTTAAATAAATGGAAGTTTTGTTAGCAGAAGTCAAACATTGAAGCCCCACGAGAGAAATGCATTTTTATTTGTTTTATAATAACATGACCACTTTACACACCTTTGTAAACCACACTATAAAACAGCTTTTTTATCATCTTTCATCTGTGTGAAAGCTTTGCCAGCCTAAAATTACACTACTTACTACATACATTATGCTGAAGATCTATCGTGATTGCGTAAGTGGTCCAAAGAGTTTGTATTAAACCTCTAAAAAAAACGTGAATTTAAGACCTTCTGGACACTTCTACACAAACAAAACTCATTGACTTATATAAACAAGAATATTAATCTCATCTGCCACACTTTTTTGAGTACTCAAGAAATGGTGAGCTTTGAAAGTACCTGTTTTTAAAGGGTTACCATTTTATCTTCAGTGTATGAATCTCTAAATATCCTGAGTGTGGCTCCCTCTGTTTATGCACTTGTGTGGAACAGGCAGTTTAAGTTAATCAAGATCCATGCAACACTCACAGTATTTTCGTCATAACTGTGCTCAGCCAATTTAAAAACAAAGGAAAAAAAAAAAAAAAAACCCTCAACAAACCCAAACAAAACAAATAAA
>NDXB01016062.1:18526-36907 GCA_002631895.1 Agapornis roseicollis
AAAAACAAAGGAAAAAAAAAAAAAAGCCCCCCAAAACCCAAAACAAACATGTCAAACAAACACAAACTGCTTCTAACAGTTATTGATTACAAAAATAAAGGGCTGATGAATGCCACCTTTCAACACAAACAGACACCTGAGTTGTTCCAAAATGGTGACTCGGCCACAATGAGCCAGGGAAATTACACTGAAAAGAACATGACTTTCCTTGGAGCAAGGAATCCTAAGAGAACAAGCTAAAGCAAACTGATTGGACATTTACAGGTCTGGTGTTTTAAACTAAGATTCCTATTTCTCCTATAAATTCCAATGTTATTAATACTGTGCAAAATTTCAGATTATTTGCTCCTGCTGATAACATCTTTCTGAAAGCAGAACAAACCTGGTGAGCTTTAATTCAGTCGCACTGTTTCCCTATGTACTTGTAGTAGCATTCCTCTCTCGCAGCATAAGTGAGACACCTTTCCGTTGCCATCATTTGTAAACTATATTGAAAAGTTAACTGATTTTTTAAACTTGGATTTCCTTCTTGCAACTCACACTATTTTCAATGCTAATTTGTAAGAAAGGCTTTCACCAGCAAGAGTGATGAGGTAACTACATCCACAGAATGGCAAAGAATGGTATATGGAAGGACAAACTGGGTTCAGACAAGTAGATTTCCTCCCTGCTCCCAAGCCTGCCTTCACTAGTTAGCACAAGTGTCAATGCTGTCAAACACTACTGTTTGCACACATTTTAATTTAAAATAAAGCAACAGAGAGCCAGTGTCTTATATAAAAGACAGGCACTTGAATAAAGATACTATAACTAGACATCTTTTTTAATCTTATATTTAATTCTTCGTTTTATTATCATTTGACAATTTTATACCTAGAAAGGTGGTTCCTGGGAGCTTTAAAGTTTAAAATGTTCAATATGCTCATAGCTATATTATTATCTGCAGCAATCTAGTCCCAGAAAATCCTATCAGCAATTAGCTGCTGTGAGACAAAATAGTCTACCCACTGAAAAGAAGGCACCTAGGTCTCAAGTGTCTAGAGGCAGAGCTTCTGCTACTGTAAGCTAGTACTGCACACTAACTTCAGAACTCTTCCAAACAATTCATATAGTATTCTCTGCCCCTCTTCAGTTACAGCAGTTCTTTTTAACTTGGTATACTACAAGTCTTCCATACCAGATATAGAAATAGTGCCCTCTCAACCACTACCTTCTTTATGAGATAGTCTATACCTATAGCTACATGAGAGAGAGTGTGGCTGTGACAGAGAGAGGGGTAGAGAGAGACAGAACAAGTATTAAGGTTAAAGGGAATCTTTTTGCTGTCTTCAGCTATCCTAATGATAGCTATAGAGAAGAAGGACTTAGATTCACCTCCAAAGTTGACAGCAGTCACATGAATGCCAACAGATAACAAGCTACAACAAGGGAACACCAACAAATACTGAGAAAAATACTAGGTCCACATTGAAGTCAGTCAAACACTGGAAAAGGTTGCCCAGAGAAGCTAAGGAATCTCCATTTAAAGACATTTTCAAAATGGAAATGGACAGGACCTCAGCAACCTGATCTCAATTGGACACAGAGGGAGTTGGACCAGATGACTTCCAAAAGTCTCTAAATTAGTACATGACTACAATTCCATCTTGGTTCACCTCTTTTAGAAAAAAAAGAACTGCTGAAATTAACCCAAGGAAATTACTCAACATATTTAAAAGATAATTCACTAACTATTTATAAAGTTTATAAATAACATAACCAGGGAGTTGGTACTCACCAAAGAGCTGAACTGGTGTAAATGGTATGGTCTGAGCAAGTCTCATTAAGTTGTTCCTTTCAACAGCTGCAAAAAACATAGATTTTACTACTATGTGAATAAACAACTAGCTGGCTGAGTTTCAGAAACATCTGGTGGCACTTGTGCACAAAGCCTAAGAGGGTACAGTGTGATCCTATGTCAGATCTGGTCACCATTCTACCCAGATAAGAAATCCCTTTTGCACACTCATGGTATGTCACAAGCATTAGCTGCCACTCTTTACCCCATACGTTGATTCCCTTCTTCCAAGGAAACAGGCTTTCCAGGACAAGCCCCCAACACACTGGCTGGAAAAACTGCTTCTGCTAATTCATCATCCTTCTCCTTTCACCAAGGGCTGTCACCACTTCCTCCTCCTCTCAGCTCCAGTGCAGCAACATTCACACTGCCAGTAAGATGCACTGGCCCCAGCTGCTCTCACTGCCTGTCTCATCAAGCTCAAAAGTCCTTGGGGATTTAACAAGGCATCACAGAAAATCCAAGCTTCCCCTGAAATGAGCACTGTCTCTTCATCCGGGCTCCTCACCAAACAACATCCCTAACATTATTATATCTCCCTAGTTGGCAGCTTATTTCTCAGGTAAACACCTTCAAAACTTCATAGAGGTATATAAATATTTATGGATTTGTCCTAATCATGGCTTCAGTTATCAGGAAGAGGAAGAGAGCTGCGAAACCACAAAGAGGGTAAGACTAGAATAAGAAGACAACTCAGATGCTACAGTGCTGACTGCCTCATTTCCCTGTTTGATGGCTGAAGACAAAACTAGCATCCGAAGCAGACAGTGAAACATAACAAACCTGTGTTTGTCTGCAGAGCAACCAAAAAGCCTTGATGGAAGACTCTTCCAGAGCCTAGACACCATCTGCCTTTCTTTATTTAAGATTAACTCTCTGAGCAAAAATTAACTGGAGATTATTTAGCCCAGAAGAGAAAGCAAAGGAAACCCACACTACGACAACCCATGAATTAAGGTCCTCATTTGAGAATATCTACATTTCAGACTCCACTTCAAGGCTTGTTTACATATGTCAAATGCGACAGGCATTGGTTAACATGCCTGAGTAGTTTTGGAGCATGGTCCTCCTGTGATGCCTCACTAGGAACATGCTCTAGTCACAAAATTACTGCATAGCATGAACAAGGAGTGAAAAGGGGAGTTCACAGAACTGTGCTGTCTATCAGACCTTGCCAGCACTCACTCTAGAGGCTTGAGAAGCAATGTGACATGGACATGCACCAGATGCTGAACTTGGGTCAAAACTCGAGGTGTTTTGGGTGTGCAGAGAAGCAGAACTGTACCTGCCTGCACATGATGGCAAAAATAATGCATAAGCTGTATATGGTGCAGGATTTCAGTATCAAGCTTTTAGTCTTAGTCGGCTAAATTCTACCACAATCTTCCTGAAGAAAGAAAACCTTCACTGGAAGCCTCTCAAGTCATTTGTCAACTCATAATGGTAACCACTCTATGTGCTAAAAAGTCTTACCTAATCTCAAAAAGCATGCCTGGAGTGAGCCAAAATAATCACCGCAACAATGCCCCGATGTCAGAGAAATTACTCCTGTACACTGATTACGAACCAGGAGGTGCTATTCCTAGTGAAAATCGCGGGTTTTGAACTTTAGGAGGTTGATAATGCTTCTGGTTTACCCCAAGCTTCCGTTTAAAGGCGGCCAAGTCCTGTGGGCAATAGAGACATCTACTGGCAAGCTCTGCTCAGCTCTCCTCCGGGAAAAACAAATCCAAACCTTGTGGGAAAATCTGTGCACACTCAGCTCAGGAAAAGACAGGCCTGCAGGCAATTAGCATTCAAATGATTTATTCCCTGCCAAATATCGAGGAGTTCACAGGTATATAAACACAGATTAAGTAGTACAGGACCAATTAACTGAAGAAACCAATTCCAGAAAGTACAAAGGAGAATGTGGGAGGTGTCAGGGTGACAGCTATAAACAAATGAGTGCCTCTTCTGTCCTCCCAGGAATTGGAGCATTATTCATTGTTTCTACTGGTAGTTTGAAAGAGATTATCTACATTCTGCTCTGGATTTACCAGAAATACTGGAACTGAGCAATCAGCAGCAAGAAAATAATTCATAATTTCCTCACTGGAGTGTTAGGCATGAATTAATAACGAACCTTCTTAGTAGTGGGCAATTGTGCAACTCTTCAAAATGAAAATCATGGAAGATAACAAGGGAAGAACTAATGTTCTTCTTAATTTCTCAAATTACTTAGCTATCATTCTGGTGTCTCCTGCTTACCTGAGTAGTGATGATGCAGATCTTGAGATGTTTTCAAGCAGGCAAACATACCTGAAATAATGTTTAAAGGACCATTACATTAATTATTACAGCAGATATAAATGCATGATTTTTAATTTCCTTCCATCCCAGAGTTTGTCATGAAACAGATTAATCAGAATTACTGTCTCAACATTCTAAAGAGAAGAATTACTAATAGGCTTTAACTATATTATAATGTACAGCATATTGGCAGATTTCAGTCATCAATGTAATACAGCCAGATGACTTATTTATTCAGGGAAATGGTGGGAAACTTGTGCAATTAACCTCAAGGACAAGTAGCTTCTCTATGCCAATTACACCTTTGGGATATTAAAAGCACTTTGCTGTCCATCATGCTTCACAGCCTTCCAAAGGCATGAATTTTTTGACTTCATCCTCAGACATTAAACATTCCATTAACTATACTAATACACCAAAGTTATACTAATACTATCCCATTAACCCATAGCATCAAAAATTCACTTAAATAAATAAACAATTTTTGTGGTTACATATTTAATAGGCACAGTCAGATCTAACCTGGTCCAAAAATCTTGGGTTTATAAAGTCTTTTTAATAAAACCAAGATTCATGAGCATGTTTCAATTAGATAAAATCACTTTGTTATATTGGAAAACAGTTCTTCAAAATGCCAGATTTCAGAAAATATGTATACTGTACTAGTTGCAATTCTGAAAAAGGAGATAATCAAAACTGAATCTGCATAAAAATATTTGAATAGTATATTGTTTTTCTTGGTGTATTTATTTGTATTCCATTTTCTAACAAAAGAGATCTTAAATAAAAAAACATAAATGGATTTTAGGGGAAGAGCCAGCATTTCCACTGAGCACCCTTGGTGATTCAAGGTCCCTTTTTGCTCTCTTTCTTGCTGGACCCAACTAGTTTTGTTGCAGTTTGTATGTTGTAAAACAACAAACACGAAGCAGGGAACTGGCATTAAGCCATTCCTTTTGAGGAATGGCAAAAGTGGATTTTAATCAAAGTAATGGTGCACTCTAGAGACTAGCCTCACAAGTCAATAGGCCTGCAGCGTGTGCTTCTGTACAGCAGCATTTCGTGCACAGCCGGACCCAGACAGAGCAGTACTTGAAGGGGAGATAGTCTAAGAGCGACTTATTTCTGCACCACAGCTAGCCTCAAAAAGAGGTTGATGCCCAGCTGCTCAGCCTCTTACAGCTAAGTGGCATTTCAGGAAAACTGGAAGATAGAATAAAAGGCAACAAATAGAAGTGAAGTTAACTAACACTCTACTGTTGCAGAATAAAGTTATTTCTCACTATAACCTTGAATTTCTTTATTGGCCATTTCATAGTAAATTCAATCGTTTACTGCTTGTGTGATTTCAGGGAAACCACACAAACAGAAGAATTACACCAAACTTCAACTTCAAAAATCATGCATATATTTAAAATTTTATATCTCAATCTATCCTCAGGTATGCTCCCTGCTTTAACCTAGGAGGTCTCTTAGACTGCCAGGGATGAAAGGAACACCATCATTTTAAACAGTTTTTTCCTGCTGAAAAGGACAACATTACTGGGTAGACTACAGTAAAAAATAGATTTTTTTTCTTTTGAGATTTTTCAGTTACCACAAGGAAAACATATCCTCATAAAACATCTGTCATTTTAAAATACAAATTGGTAACTAACATATATCCTATATTTGATAAGAAAAGGGGTAACGGCTTCAAACTTAAACAGGGGAAGTTCAGGTTGGATTTAAGGAAGAAGTTCTTTACTGTGAGGCACTGGAACATGTTGCCCAAAGAAGTACTGAATGCCCCACCCCTGGAAGCGGCAAGGTTGGACAGAGCCTTAGGGACATGGCAAGGAGGTTGGAACTGGATGATTTTAAGGTCCTTTCCATCCCTAACCATCCTATGATACTATGAGATAATAGTTGAACATTTTTCTATAACCCTGTGACTATATTAAATTAACTTCCTTTTGGACTTTTTACTTCAGAATTGACAGAGCGAGATTTGCAGAGAAAAATTAAAATGAATGACAAGCAACCAAAAACTTACTGTCAGTTTCCTCTGAAGTTCTTAACCTGTTTTAAAACAAACATTTGCTATTTTACTCCAAAATTTCTATCATCAAGCTAACACTTATAAAGAGATGTAATCTGTGTGAAAGCAAAACTCACAAAGGTTTTATCAGCAAACATAAAATAACCCTCAGTGCAACTTTTTTCATTGCACCAATCAGCAAATAATCTTACTGAAGAACAGATACATTTTACAGCATGCTTCTTTTTCTGCTTCATATTGAGCTGCTTTTAAAATCCTGCACCACTGTTCATATCATTTACACTGCAATAACAGTGTCAGTTAAAGACCACTTCAATCACGTACACAATTGTTCATTTTTCAATCAATGCTGAGATGTATTCAGGGCTACATATGCTATTACCATTGCTTGCACAAAACCAGACTTTTTAAACTGATGGTCCTTTGGATTAGCAAGGCTGCAGAAAGATGACAGCATCAGCGTTAACATTAAAGCAGTCTTTGTTACAGAAGACAGCGGACATGATTCACCTCACAGGCCAGAGAGATCCCACTGAAGACAATGGGCTAAGTGACAGAATCAGGCCATTCAACAGCCTGGATGTCCTGCTGGTGAGCATGAGGTTTTCCTACTATAAATGACTGGATAAAACAGAAAAAACACCCATCACCAAAAAAAAACCGCACCACCAGCAATAACCAAACTACCAAAAAAAATATACCAACACAAACCCAAAAGGACCCCAAACCCGTAGTATGGTTAAAAAACCAAAGTATCTTTTTTCCTCTTTCCACAGTGATACCACATGGGATATGACAGCTTCCTACTGCTTTTCATTTATTACATCCACAGTTTTACCAAGTAAGAGAAACATAAAGGAAATCTATGAAAGTAAGAAAGAAAAAGGAAAGGCACATAGACAGCACTGCATGTGAAAAAAATACCTCCAATGCTAAGATAATGATTGATCAAGCTGGGGAAAAAAATCCAAAAACTCACAGTCAGATTGAAACCACTTTTGAAATCAGTACACTTTCACTAAATATAATCAAAGCTTAATAACTATTGAAAACCCATTAAGAAATCCAAGCTAAATATTTTGTATATGTGCAGACTCAGTACAAAAGAGATTAATCAAAGAATGAGAGACACTTTCAGTAGCTGCTAGCATTTTAATTGTTTAAAAAGGAAACATGCAATTTGCACTGCAAAAGCAAATATAACTTTTCATGCTCACTAGATTGGAATAATGGCTAGTTAAAGATGCTACAGTGATCGTACTGACTGAATTAGAAGGTTAGAATATTGTTAGAATAAAAAGGAGTGTGCATTCCACACAAAATTATATACTTTTTTATATGGATCTCCTTTGTCTCCATTAATAAGGCTTCATTTAAGGCAACTGAGGCTGAATTGCCATTACTCTTAATTTTACATAAATTTCTCATCTGAAGTATACTGCAGAACTGAAGGGGTAACTTGCAGAAAGTACAGAAGTCTCTTTCTAAAAGCATGTAATCAGCATCTTAATATACTAATAATACATACGATGAGCTCCTGTTCTGATTACTTTTCTTGGTGGTTCCAAATATGCTATTACTCAAATCCTGTAATGAAGAGAGACACTGGTAAAACCTGCACATGACTGTCATATACACACTGCACAATTCACAAAAGTACAATCCCTAAAACACTCATCGATATACTTACTGTTTGCATGAATAATGACACTGCAGGCAGGCAAATCACAACACTGCCATACCTAAGCTAAAATGGAACTGATTTGCTCACATTACAGTTTTCCATGATGTCTTCATACATTTGAATTAAATAGTCAGATACCCATCTATATCTCAAAACACACAAAAGCATGTTAAAGGTCATCTAATATGGACAGTATTAGAGAATTCTCTTTATATCAGAAAATTCCAATTTAGGGATAGGCTTTACAGTTGTTGAAAATAAAATGCACCTTAATCTCTATAACAGAAGAAGGTAACACATTGAGCATCTTTCCAGTGATATTTAGATCACATATTTTTCAGGTCTTATAGTTAAAAAAAAAGTACTCAAATAGTCTTTTATTTTGCTTCCAGACATATTAGGGAAAATTGGGCCAGCCAGGTCCTCGTAATACACTAGCCAGAAATGGTATTATTCTTCTGAATAGTAGTCAGGCAGATTTCAATCCTCAGAAAAATAGCCCCCCCAAAAAATTCGGAAACATAAAGGTTAAAGATAAATTAACTAAAATTCAGCTTTAAATACTATCTGAAACATAACTCACCATTTTTTAATTTCACTCATATTTTTACCTTGTTGCTTGCTTTGCAGATGGAAAAAAATAAAAGATCTTTAACAAAGCCCAAACCTTCCTGCATACACTCTTGCTTTGCTCCCTCCTGCACATTAGGAGGGATTTCTGAACCACTGGTGTTTCATGGGTAAATCTGAAAAGCACCTCTTTAAGAAAAATATATTCTTTAAACTGTATCAGACTCCAAATGGAACAGCAACAATTTACATCTCAGTGATATATATAAACTCTCATAACCCTTTATGACTTAAAGAGAGTCACAGAAACTCAGTGGGAATTGAAAGCATATCTTGAAAGAAGAAATAATTTCAAGTTGGTGTTCTAGAATTGACTAGTTCCAGCCTAACACCCATCCTGCTGTAATCACTGGAATTTTTCTGAGAACTTTAAAAATCCTACCCTTGATTTTTACACACGATATCTTAGTATGAGTTTTGAAGAACCAAATTACTTGGTCCTTCCACACAGTATTCCTGGCTGTACCTTTATTTTGCTTGTCTGACCCTGTTTTTCACATTTCAAAGATTTATTGATGCAGACTCCAAGATCAGATTTACAGAATACAAAATCAGTACCTCTACTTCTCTTTCCCTCTCCCCACTCATTCATTCAAAACCCTGCCATTTTAAAAATTTAGATTCAAGTTCTCTTCCCTGGTATTTGGGATTCAAATTCCACAGCACTTAGAACAGCAGATCTGAAACTATTTAACTTATTTTTATTCCTCATAAAAGAAAAAAGGCAACTCGTAGAATTTACAGTGAAAAATAAGCCAGACTTATAAAGATCACCACTTAATAACCAAAAGTGCTATAAGTAAAAAAGGGAAGGAAGGGTGCTGTTGAGAAGGGAAGAGGAAAGGATTATTTCAGTTACTTTTCTTAATTTATTCTTTGTTAATTTTCTTTCATACTTCTGAGATACCTTACACAATGTGGTGAAAATTAAATTTTCTTCCATTACCTACACCATTTTAAAACAGAAATTTCTATAATCCAGATTCCTACCCCCAGTCTTCAGGAAATGTAACTTGGTCTAGCTCCATCAAAATCAATGAGCCCATGTTGATTTATATAGGCACAGGGCCTTTGCCTTATGGAGCTGCAAATTAATTCTGATAAATTATAAGATATGTTGGTTTTAAGACAGTGGTTAAGAAATCTAAGCTTTGCAATTATCAATATTTAACTCCCACTTTGCAAGAAATAACTATCTCTATGTGACAGATTAACAGCTATATAGCTAACTTTCCAAAGTTTACTTCACTTTGCTTACTAATTTTACCCAACTTTAACCTGTGTTCTTGCTCATTACTTAATGAAACATCAACCCTTTTGTCATTTCTGACCCACTTCTTCATATTCATAAATCAAATCTGTGATTTAATAATATCCCACTTAAATAATAGAGTGTTAATAGTCATTAAATTACTCATTTACTTGCACATATGCACTGTACTAGCAAACAACAGAGTTTCCCATCTCTCAAGAGGTATTTTATGACAAACAACCTATTGTAGCACATCCAGGGACATCAACATATCTACCCAGATCTCATCCTAGCCAAAATTATGGACTAGGATGTGCAATCTTGGGTCTTACCTCTTGAGAATGCTTCAGGTAATCACAGAATGGTATGGTATGCCTACCAATCTCTTGATTTTTCATTTTCTGCTGCATGCAACTGAGACGTTCCAAACCTACCCAAAAAAGCAGGTGTCAGCTATTTCCAGAGTGCAAATGAACAACTTTACTGATACAAACTAAACATCTATGTAGTATTATAAAATAAGCACCTATATACTATATCCCTACAGCAAATGTGTAATGGGCTATAAAAGCAATAGCAGAACTACATAAGGTTAAAATGGACTGTTTCGATTTTGTCAGCAGATTTCAGAGGAGCACAGTCCTTCTCAGACCATGCTGTGCTGAGTCACAGCATTCCCTGGTGCTTCTCCCAGCAGCTCGCAGGATGCAGCCAGTAAGCCATGTAACAGCAAAGCTGAAAGATAATATGAACTATGGAAAGGATTTCTAAGAATAAAAGAGCTGAAGAATCACTAGAAGAAGAGTAAAAATGCCATTCCCTTTTCATTCCAACAGAGATAATACAGAATTCATTTCTCCCTTTGGAGGATGTGTTTCTGAGCAGTGAGTAATGAATAATGCATGCAGAGGGTCTGCCAGCAGATACAGTATCGCAGCACTGCCTGTGAGTGTAAATTCATGAAAAATGAGTGAAACATACAAGAGTTTATCTTTTTCAATTAGCAAGGATGCCACTTTAGAAGACGTAAGACACTTCAGGAGAGGAGGCAAGGATACTATCCTCCTTGCTTCCTACTTATTCCTGAGGATAGTACTCTACTATCTTTCACACCAGATAGGCAGCACTCCCAGAAAGATTTAACTGACCTTCCATCCAACCTATGTCCCTTCTGCCTCTACAATGATGTAGCAAATAACCAAGTCACATGTGCCTGCAACCTAAGCCTAATTCTGTAAAAAATATACCATGAAGTGAAAGGAGTGGATGAGACTTTGAATTTGTGGAATTTTATTTATTGTTGCTTTTTAAAATTGTTCTGGATTTCATCATTTCCAAAATACCACATACTTAGCTGACTGAAATTAGACACGGTGAGCCAGTTCTTGCTGTGTTTCTCTTGCTCATCCCAGACATTGATCTCTGCAGGCTCTGAGCTCACTTGGGTGTTCTGGGGACAACCATCCACTCTAATCACCTGGCCAGACACAAACAAAGTGACACTTGCTTTATAGGATGACTAGCACCTCTACAGTTCCTCTGACAGCTTATGACATGGCCTTTCAGAGCACCACTGAAATGCCAATGACTGAAATCACACTCAGCTGAGAAAAAAAATTCCCATTTTTGTTGTTACAAGTTGCAGAACACAAACTGCTTTTGTCTACCAAATACTACTGATGAATGATGGAGCACTTTAGCTTTTGAAAACAAGTTTGAAGTCCCCAAAATACCTTCAGAGGTATTAATTAGGTATCAATGTTCAAGTCTAAGATCTGTTGTTGTTGACCTCAACATCTTACATAAATAAATCAGTCTTCAGCTTCTATCTTATTAAACAGAGATAAATCTTTCCAGCTGACAAACATTTTAGCAATCTCTTTATAACTTATAAATAGATTTATATGTATGTGCACACATACACTGTTATAAAAGTTGCCCCATACATATGACATAATCAATATGCTGTCTGCAATGTACTAAATGTTTGACGGATTCAGAGAAAAGCATGTGGGACTCTTGTAGGCAGGAGACAACATTACAAGGCCTGGCTTGTTTACAGCTGCAAGCCACATGGATATGGCCTACCATTATTTTAGTCTATCCTAGAAAATACAAAGCCTCCCCACTCCTCTTGCCAGCTAAAGTGCAAGGACTGACTCCTTTCTGTAAAGTCAGTAATATCTCTCGTATACTATCTAGCAAAGTCCATAGACTTCAACACATTCCAAAACAAAATCCCACACATTCAGACAAACAGGAAATTAAACCAAAGCCTGACAAAAAGATGCCCCAGTTTGCGTGCAGCATTTTAAATGTACACATTTCAAGTAAACTAATTTTAATGAATGAAAAAGACAGTTACTGGGTACGTGATTCTCTTGCATCTGCACATACCGGAACCTGAAGGGCTTTTTGGTTCTTCTTTTCTCTCCCAGACTTTCTGTCTCTGTTTTGTTGTTGTGCTTTTGTTGCCTCACTGTGGTGTAGCTCACTGGATTGTAAAGACTCTGTGGGAAAGTCAAAAAACACCATTATGCTACCACACTTTTATTTACTAAGAGAGGATCTGATAAGACTGACAGTTGGCACTTCTTCAAAGCAAGCTGAGAAAGACTTCCGACACTCAAAGCTAATACTCATGCAGTTCAGTGCAAAGATGTGCACCATCACCAGATATAAAACAACAAATGTTATCCATCATTTCATACTATTCATACTTAGAACTGGATTCTGCTGTATTTTAGCTGTTGGTAAGCAAACCTGGTGCTTGACGGATGGTTTTAAACTGGCTGTAAAAATGTATACCACTTCATTCTCCACGCACTCATCTGACTTATGATCTGCTAATATACCTCTTAGAGATCGTGTAACAAATTTTAGCTCCTGCAATTCATGCATTGAGCCCCCAGGGTAGGAGACTCTCTCAGAGCAAGCACAGTCCCTCTTTCACCATGGCTGTGTAGCCACAGCCACAGGGATCCATGGGGAGGATAAGGATGGTGCTGCTTGGATAGCATGCACACTCAGCAATTCCCCACAGCAGTCAGACCCAGCACAAAGAAAATGTAGACTCTCTGCTACTACCCTCAACTGCAACCAATACCTAAATGCAATGGGAACATTTTTATCATGTCTTGGGGTCTCCAATAAAAGATACTCTAGAGGTGTAGTGTTCTATAATTACCACCTATGGCCTTGCAGGCTTTTCCTCTTTTCTCTTTCATAGTGGACTGTAAACTGGTGCTCCTGCAGAAACTCCAGTCCCTCCAGAGTGGGCTGATCCAGAAGGAGGTGCTGCGTTTCAGCTTGTTGTGAGAGATGAAGCTGCTGCGATGTGACCTCTCTGAGTTGCAGGACTTTGATTCTCTTATCTGGACATTCCTGAGAGTACTACCAGTGCAACTGCAGTCGCTGTTACAGGTGGAATGTATGCACAGGGCCTTCTTCTTTGTTTCTGAGCTAAAAACCCCTTTTTCATCACCTTCAGAAAATCCCCAGTTCACATAACCACCTTTAGTTTTTAACCTGTCATCACAGAAGGGTCCTGCACTCTCTTCAATATCTAGCGGTGGATGAAGATCAAGAGAATGATCAGCCTCTATGGCATTAGTCTTTTCTGATGGCAAATGAATAACAAAGCCTCTCTGGTTCCACTCATCATCTTCTGGCTTTTTTCCAATGAGGCTGACACTCTGCAAATTCTGCTGCATGACAATGTTACTCAGTTCACCTCTGAATGCATGGTCCTTGTACTTGTCAGGAGTGCTCAAGAAAGACAAATTTAAGGTGACATTCTCAGAGAAAGACCCTCCCTGATGGTCAGGGGGCACCAGCAAAAATTGTCCATATCTAGGAGTTGATTTACTCTCAGAAGATACTCCTGAAGTGAGTGTGTCACTTTCTATTTCTATCTTTTGAGAGCTGTGTTCTACCTTGTTACTCTCCATCCTAAATACATGGTCTTTGCACTCTGATGGCAACTGACTCCTTACTAAGCTTCGTAAAAGGGAGGATGGCATGCTGTAGTAGTGGTATTTCTTGTCATATAAACACTCCAGACTGCTCAAGGTCTTGGAATAGAGCGCATTGCTCCAGCTATGGGGCAGCTTCCTACAGCTTCGAAGCTTTGTGTCAGCCAGTAAGGCTTCTTCCACCTGCAAGGTGTCTACAGCTGAAAGCACTTTCAGGATGTCCACTGTCAAGGCAGACAGGTCTTGCAAATGTCCTAGCTGGCTGTCCAGGGAAAGTAAAGACTCCTTGATACAAAACACATTCTCATGCACTTGTTTAAGCTGAATAAACATTTCTTCCACTCTAAATGGAAAGAGAAAAATATCATGAAAATACCAAAACATAGATCTTCACTTCTGTTTACCAAATAATGAAGAAAGCCATTAATACATTTCAAGAAATCAGTTCACATTTCAAACAGCTTTTTTTTTTTTAATGGTGACTTCAAACTTACAAAACATCAATCAGATTACTGGGCAAACAGCCAGTGACTTTTAAGGAAACAAGCTTTTTCCTCAAGGAGTATCTGTTCCAAGAACTTCTATTTTCCTATTAATGTCCATTCAATCCCGTAGAACTACTAAACATGGACAGCAAAAAACAGCTTTGGAAATGCTGCACTGACTATTGCATTTACAGCTGTAATGCATCGTAATGCACTTCCAAACCTGAATCCTGCTGTCAGTTCTATATACTTCTTGTCACTCAGTCATGTCGCATTTGTACATTTCTTGTGTAAGCATAAGAACATGGCTTACACAAACCTTCAGATACTCTTACGTTTCTCAAATACTGAAGACTGCTGGGAAAAGGGTCTTCCCAAGAACCTATCTGAGCTCCGGGAACAGTCTATTCATCAGTCATCTTCAGGTAAAATTCAACTGCCCAAAAAGCAAACCTTTTTTTCTGGTCTTTAAATCCCCAGTGCATATAATTCCTGGCCTGGAATTACATCATTTTAACCAAATAAATACATTCACATTTCCTGAAGATACACTCTCTAGTCATCTTAACACTAAGACAATAATAAACTAGCTGCAGGCAATACGCAAAAGTTGCTTATTTCCTTTATGACTGAGCAACTAAAAGACATAGTATTTAACCAGTAGCTGAATAAAATCAAAGACCAGTATTCCAAAGTATTTTATTAATCTAAATTGATTTCTTGTATTGATGTTATGCAATGCTGTGAAGTGCGTTTAACTTTGGCACTCAGAAAAAAATCCTCTCCAGCTCTATGTTTACCCACTAAATGAAATCTTCTTGCTCTAATCTATTCAATGTATGAACAAAGCTACTTATTTAATTTCATTTGCAGGGAACATTCATTTCGCTCACATGTTTTATTTTAGTATGCAGAAAATAAGATTATGACTATGCAAAGATTAAGAAGCTATCTTTCCTTAGGCAAAACAAATTTATTGATGAAATCAGTACTAGCATTCTTTACGACTTCTTATAGCACTCACTTTCTTTAACTCATCACATTAAACATAACCCATGCCTGCTCCAAAAGCATTAGCTTATCAAAGTCTTTTTATACGACAAATGTATATAAAGAGCACAAATCTGCAACAAAACACACCTTTCTGTTGTCAGACGAATCCTTTCACTGTCACTGGAACTCAGACTTTCATTCTTCTCATGAAAATATTTTTCCACACACTGTTCCTCAAAGTCATGGAGCTTCTTTAACTCCTCATCACTCAGGTATAGCTCTGAACAAAAGAGACAGGAGTCTGTATGAAGCATGCCAATAAACGTAACTGTTTATCAGCACCCATGGTAAAAATAGAAAACTGTTGGACCTGCTTTCCTCCCCCTCTCTTGAGAAGAATGAGTCAGATGTAACTTCCATGAATTTGGGCTTCTGTATGAAGACTCAACATGTCAAATGCAGGCAGCATGTGTTTTATCTCTTTCCTTAGGCAGGGGGCAAAACCACACTGACAGAAATTCCAGTGTACTCCCTTTTAAAGACTCAAAAGTACATACCCAAATGCTGCTCGCAAACATGTATTTTCTCCCAATCTTTTTTTCTTGTATTTTGTTATGCCTGTGTGACACATAAGACTTAGGTATAGGTATTTAAGACTTACAAAGGTTTCACTGTAATTTGGTCCAGGCATTCATTTATGTCTAGTCACCTATAACAATTACAGTCTTTTCAGGTACTCAAAGCTACAAAGCTTTTTTTTTTTCCACCTAATATCTTCCCATGTTCATATGTATAAAACATTAAGCAAGATTACCGGGTGAAGAAAGAAGAACACATTCAAAAGTTTCAAACTCCACAGCTTGGGCTGCTCATGATGCTATTCTTCTAGCACNTTTTTTTTTTTAATATCTTCCCATGTTCATATGTATAAAACATTAAGCAAGATTACCGGGTGAAGAAAGAAGAACACATTCAAAAGTTTCAAACTCCACAGCTTGGGCTGCTCATGATGCTATTCTTCTAGCACACCAAGACTTCTGAGAACAGACTGATTATAAGTAAGTATGAAGAAATGTATGCAGTGGCAAGCTGCTTCTCTGATACGAAATCTGCATCTTCCAAGTTTCCTTTTTCTTTAATTTTTTACATGTCAGAGTCCTCACTGTACTTGCTAGATGTGTATCAGTGCCAAGCAACATGAATTTGTCACAACTATATAGTACCAGCCTGTAAAACACAGCTCAGTAGGGAAGCCCATTGCAGTATTCTGGGGTATGCCTCTAACTCCAAATAAGACTTCTTCTAGACTCTTTTCCCCCCTAATCCATCTGTGTTCTTGCCTCAAAGATTTTTACTCTCTGTATCTTGGTATTTTCAGTGATTTTCCACAGGGTGGCACTGGATACCCACTACTAAACTCAGTTAATTATAATCACATCACAATTTAAGCAGAAGAAATCTACCAGGTAATACACAGGCATATAGTAAAGCTATTTAGAAAAAGTCCCTAAACAGGAAAAATCTCTCTCTCTGCTAGAAGGACCTTTATATGTGCAAAGCAGTGTTTCAGTTTTTCTTGTGCCTACTGTACCTTAGAAGATACCCTCTATGCTATGTCAGTGACTTACACTATGCGTGCACATAAAATAAGCAGTGATACTGCAAAGGCAGTCTGATGTATCCAGTCATGATGGAGGAGTGGAGTCCAAGAGCAGCAGTAAAGTAGCTCAGCATTGATTAGTTAAGCCCATTTTTGAAATCTGTAACCACCTGTGAGTATGCCAGATATCTTCAGGGATTCATGTTCAGCAGAGTGAAGCATAACCCAGGAGGGTATGCTCACCTGTTCTTAGGCATCAAGGATGTACACTGCATCAGGAAGGATGAAGCTGTATAATACTATGGGCCAGCCTTTCCTTGTATTTTTTTGGATAAGGTTACAGCCACCAGCTGCTTCTCCTCCCCATTCTCCTGCCTCACCACACCAACCATCAAGCTCCACAAATAAGTATTCATTCCCATCCCAAAATCTTGTTGTCCCCTCCCTGCAACAGAATCACAGAATCACAGTATGACTTCAGTTGGAAGGGACCTTAAAGATCATCCAGTTCTAAACCTCCTGCCATGGGCATGGACACCTTGCACTATATCAGATTGCTCAAAGCACCATCCAACCTGGCCTTGAACACTTCAGGGATGAATCATCCCCAGATTCTCTGGGCTATCTGTTCCAATGTCTCACCACCTCACAGTGAAGAATTTACTCCCAATATCTTGTCTAAATCTACCCTCTGTTTAAAACCATTACATGTTGCCCTGTCACTACATGCGCTTGTAAGAAGTCCATCTCAGATTTCTTCTAGGCCCTGGTACTGGAAGCTGCTCTAAGGTCTCCCCAAAGCACCCAACTCTCTCAGCGTGTCTTTAGAGGAGAGTTGCTCTGGACTTGCTTGTGCAGGCCCATGTTCCTCTTGTGCTAGGGGCCCCAAAGCTGAACACTGTACTGCAGGTGGGGTCTCACGAGAGCAGAGTAGAGGGGGAGAATCACCTCCTTCAACCTGCCGGCCACAATCCTTTTGATGCAGCCCAGCACACAGCTGGCTTTCTGGGCCCTGAGTGCACACTGTTGGCTCATGCTGAGCTTCCCATCAATCAACACCCCCAAGTTGACCTCAGGACTGCTCTCAATCCAGTCTTCACTCCACCTGGATTTGTGCTTGATCTATACGAAAATAGCTAGGGCTGCTCTTAGCTGGCAACAGCTGGACAAGGAACTGGCATCACCTTAAAGGGCATTATGAAGGATCCTGGGATGGAGAAGTCCAGACGGCAAGGGTGAAGGAGGTGTGCTTCAGATGCAGTGATAAGTCAGTGCAGAAAGTGGATGGAAGCAGTGAGGAAGTGAGAGCTCCTTGTGCTTTCTCTCTGCATCTAAAACCACTGGTTCTCCTCTGTCTTTACGCTCTGTGGCTACTTTCTCTTGGCAATTAAAAAGGAATTGTTGGTCTTTTCAGGACAAATGCACAGAATATATACCTCCAGTATTGTTTACCTTCTTTCAAAATACAGCTATCCATTCCTACAGAATAAGTTGCTGTCACTTTATTTCAGCTCAGAGTTGTGAGCGGTAGATGCGGTTTTTCTTGATTTCAGTAAGGCATTTGATACTGTCTCCCACAGCATCCTCATAGAT
>NDXB01016063.1:0-19004 GCA_002631895.1 Agapornis roseicollis
TGGCCATATGGGGCTATTGAAGGGTGAGTGGGTCCTGCTGATCACTTCCTGACGCTCCAATCCACGGATCAGCTTATGGATGGGAATCAGAGAGTCTCGGTTGGTACAATATTGTCGCTTTTGCACCGTTGTGGTTGCAATTGGCACTTGTTGTTCTTCGACTTTCAACAACCCCACAATAGAAGGATCCTCTGAGAGACCAGGCAAGGTGGACAGCTGCTCAATTTCCTCAGTCTCCAAAGCAGCAATACCAAAGGCCCATCAGTACCATTTTGGGTCTTTGAAGTACCCTCTTCTGAGGTAGTCAATGCCGAGGATGCATGGAGCCTTTGGACTAGTCACAATGGGGTTTTTTTGCCGTTTCCTCCCAGTCAGGCAGTTAGCACCTAATGAAGCAGACCTTCTATAATAAGTGAGGATGATCATTATCTAGACAAACAAAAATAGATATTGTTGAAGAGTTCCAGTTTGCAATGGAGTTTAGAGAAATACCCACTCATGAATGAATTCCCTGTTTATTTTATCTAACCCATAATGCAGCAATAAGTTAAAAATTATTTGTAATAAATTTTGGCCTACCTATCAGTTGATGTGACACTGACACTGACGCACAGATAGATTCCACAACTCGTTAAAGTTGTAAAGTAGGTATGCTTTTTATTCATCACTGAGGTTCATGGGGATAACTCTTTCAAAGCGTGCACACCTCAGTGTTGTTTTCCCTCTACATTTAAAGTTATACACATTTGTAAGGTTACGCAATACGCCTATACTTATCCGTTATCTATCCCCTCTTCGTATTATAATGAACTAGAAGGTCCTTTTTACCTGTACAGTGTCCCTTCTGGTTATGGGCAGGGGTCTTGAGATGAAGTAAATGAGTCTTCCTCTTCTTAAACTTTCCACCTTTTAGTCTTCATGCATGCTCTTAGGGATTGGTCGGCATCCAGGCCATAAACCATCTGCTTCTCCCCTTTATCAATAGGACCAGGTGTCTCCTTCTCCCCTCATCAATAGCAGGCATGATAGGTATTTACACAGACAATACTTTTGTTTAAGCAAGCAAATTTCTCTAAATCCCTTGTACAATCCCTCTGTATTACTGTCATGGTTTAAACCCAGCCAAGCAACTCGTTCACTCACTCAACCCCCCTTTCTTGCCCTCCCCTGCTTCCAGAGGGATGGAGAGGAGAATCAAAAGAATGCAATTCCCACAGGTTGAGATAAGAATAATTTAGTAACTAAGGTATAACACAAATCACTGCTGCTACCACCAATAATAATGACAAAGGAAATAACAAGGGAAAAGAATACAGCATCTCACCAACCACCAACAGATAACCCATGACACCCCAACCCAACCAAGTGCTGACCCACCACCTCTTCCAACCACCCCGAGAGCACTAGCCCTTCCAGATCACTCCCAGTTACGTCCTGGGCATGACGTGCTATGGTATGGAATACCTCTTTGGTCAGATTGGGTCCTTTCTCTCCTTCCTCCTGGCCTCCCTCCTCCCTAGCAGAGCATGAGGCTCACAAAGTCCTTGGTCAGAGTAAACATTACTTAGCAACAAATAAAAACATCGGTGTTACCAGTTTTGTTCCCAGGTTAAGTCAAAACACAGTGCTGCACCAGCTACTAAGGAGGAGAAAAACTGACTGCTATTGCTGAACCCAGGACAACTACCCTCCTGTACATTGGTCACCCCTGTGACCAATCACACATCCTAAATAATGATCTGATGACACTGCCAGACAGTGACAAACATGAGGGAAAAGCACAGATCTTCTTCTGGAGTTGGCTGTGATTTTATCTCTTAAAAAGACCAGAAAAAACAAGTATGAGTAGGACAGCAAAGTCGATGGGCAGATAGTTATTTCTCTCAAATTTGTGGAAAGGGACGAATATAGGATTAATCTGAGACAATTTGAAATCTCATTATTTACCAAGATGCACTTTGGTCTTTATAACTCTTCTCTTGGCTTAAATAACAATAGCCTGAAAACTTCAATGCAGCCTGTAACTCAGCTGCTTTAGCATTTGTTTTTTAAACATACACTGTTCCAATTATGGATAAGCAAAAAGAAAAACACTGAATATACGCTTACACTAGTTATATTTTCATAGCCAAATTAATTTTAAAAGTTATTGGTTTAAATCCATATAAAATGCTGTCTTTTTTTGTTGTAACATTTATTTAAATAAAAAGGGCTTGCTATGGAAAAAGCAACACTAGATTTCTTTCCAGCAGTTAGACTAACACTAAGTTGAAGTCTTTCTCACTTGCCATTTGTGGCATTTCATGACAGGAAGTCAAGCTGATGAGGAAACTCAAATCCAACTTTATTACAATAAAGCCCTTTTTTATCCCCTTGTTCGCTACTTTCCCAGCCTGCACAAACATGCCACATTCAATCTCATTGTCCCCTGTAAAATTCTCCAGGTAAACAGTCCAATCACAATGCTGCAGACTCTCTCACAACCCCACATCCTCTGGCGCCAAATGAGACTCCCACCACAACTACATTCTGGCCCATTCTCCCAAGACTTGCTTGTTTACCTTCCCTGCCCTTTAATGCCCCAACTCATCACCCCAGGGCTTGTCAAGCACCAAGGCCTCAGACCTCATTCCCAAACTGTGTTTCATGCAAATCTTATTGCCTTCAGTCCACACAGCCATCAACACATATTAACCATTTCTCAAACCAGTGTGTCTGTTTATCAGGCTGGCACATAGGACACAGGAGAAGGGAAAGCTAGAGGGAGAAGGAGGAGGAGAAAAG
The DNA here is from genome assembly GCA_002631895.1 of Agapornis roseicollis. NCBI lineage: Eukaryota > Metazoa > Chordata > Aves > Psittaciformes > Psittacidae > Agapornis > Agapornis roseicollis. The sequence continues at coordinate 2,785 of NDXB01016063.1, forward strand.
AAGGAGAAGAGAGAAAGGAAGGGGAAAGAATTTATGGAAGGAAAGCAAAAGAAAGAAAAAAATTATTAATAAAACAGACTTATCTACAGGAATTTACGGTTCTATCCAGATTCATATCCAATTATGTGATGGGCAATTGCCTTTTCTAAGCCTCGGTTTCTTCTTTTATAATTTAGGGAACTATGCTACCCTCTTTCACCTATGTGTTCTGAGCTTCAAGCCTGATTTTTTGCCAGACAATTGGAAATTACCTGAAACAAGAGAACAAGACTTATGAGAGTGGCTGAGGTTACTGGGACAAAGACATTGAGAGCAGATCTTATCCCTATCTGAAAGTAGGTTGTACCATAGAATCATAGAACCGCAGAATCATAAAATAGTTAGGGTAGGAAAGGACCTTAAGATCATCTAGTTTTAACCATCCTACCAAGGACCGGGACACCTCACACTAAACGAGGTCACCCAGGGCTCAGTCTAATCTGGCCTTAAACACCAAAAGGGATGGAATAGTCACAATTTCCTTGGCCAACCCATTCCACTGCTTCACCACCCTAACAGGAAAGAACTTCTTTACATCCAATCTAAACTTCCCCTGTTTAAGTTTTAACCAGTTACCCCTTGTTCTGTCACTACAGTCCCTAAGGAATAGTCCATCCCCAGCAGCCCTATAAGCACCTCTCCAGATACTGGAAGGTCTCCACACAGCCTTCTTTCCTCCAGACTAAACAGTCCCAACTTTCTCAGCCTGTCTTCGTATGGGAAATGCTCCAGTCCTCTGATCATCCTCACTGTCATCCGCTGGACTTGTTCCAACAGCTCCATGTCCTTTTTATGTTGAGGACACCAGAAAGGAACACAATACACAAGTGAGGACTCCTGAGAGCAGAGTAGAGGGACAGGATCACCTCCTCTGACCTGCTGGTCACGCTGCTTTTGATGCAGCCCAGGATACGGTTGGCTTTCTGGGCGGCAAGAGCACACTAAAGCCGACTCATGTTAAGTTTCCCATCGACCACCACCCTGAAGTCCTTCTCCACAGGGCTGCTCTCAATCTCCCCTTCGCCCAACCTGTAGCTGTGCCTGGCATTGCTCCTACCCAGGTGTAGGACCTTGCATTTGTCATGGTTAAACTTCATGAGGTTGGCATCAGCCCACCTCACAAGCATGTCAAGGTCCCTGTGGGTGGCATTCCTTCCCTCAAGCATATCAATCGAACCACACAGCTTGGTGACATCAATAAACTTGCTGAAGGTGCATTCAATCCCACTGTCCATGTCACCAACAAAGATGTTGAACAAGGTTGGTTCAAACAGTGATCCCTGAGGAACACCACTCTTCACTGGTCTCCAGCCAGACACTGAGCCACTGACCACAACTCTTTGCATGCAGCCATCCAACCAGTACTTTATCCACCGAGTGGTCCATCTATCAAATTGATGCCTCTCCAATTTAGAGACAAGGATGTCATGTGGGACAGTGTCAAACGCTTTGCACAAGTTCAGGTCTACCTCTGTCTATCTCTGCTCTACCCCGTTCATCAGTTCCATATCCTCATCACATAAGGCCACCAAACAGTTCTGGCTGGATTTCCCCTTATTGAAGCCATGCTGGATGTCACTAAGCACCTTTTTGTTTTTCATGTGCCTTAGCATACCTTCCAGGAGATTATTCTCCAAGATTTTCCCTGGCACACAGGTGAGAATGACTGGTTTGTAATTTCTCAGGTCATCCATTTTTCCCTTCTTCAAAATGGGGTTTATAGTTCTCTTTTTCCAGTCATCGGGAGCTTCACCTGACCGCCACAATTTTTCAAGTATGATGGACAGTGGCTTAGCAAACTCATTCACCAGCTCCTTCAGGATGTGCAGATGGATTTCATCAGGTCAGTTGCTGAGAGGAGCGGCTTGAGAGAGGATGCCTGCAACACCAGAGCAGAGTGGAGGGAGATCAGTGTCCAGGAGTCTCATCTCAGAGCGCCAAGAGCCACTCAGGGAGCCTCAAGTCCGCCATACGACTTGCCCAGGAGCCGGAACCTCAGCTCACACAAGGAGCTGACTCACCGGGGGCAGAGCCAAAAGGCTCGGCAGCAGCTGTGAGTGCTTAAAAACCCACCCAGGGAGTGAGAGCAATCAGGAGCATGGCAAACAGAGCGGGTTGAGGCAGTTCACGTGGGCAGGTGAGCGGGATGGTGAGCACTCTCTGTATGAGCAAGGTAAGGTCTGGTAGCTCTGCTCTGGCTGTCCTGGTGGTGGCCAGAGTAGGCACCCAGACAGAGTCGGTGAGAGGGGAGGCTGCAGGGCAGAATGGGCAGGGCTGCACTCGGTGCTCACTGGTGGAGGTCCTGCTGCAGCGGGTGGCTGAGCCGTGGGATGCAGTTAATAGGCTGTGAGATGTCAGAAAATCTGAGATGGAGCAGGACTGTTTGCTCCAGCATCAAACTGTGCGGAGGCCTCAAGTTTCCCCTCTGGAAGAAAGGAGTGAGGAGGCCACTAACCCTGGAGGATGGCAATTAGTAACGAATCAAACAAAGAAAAAAGAGGAAAAGGACAGGTGAAAGCAAGGGGCTTCCTCCTACATCTGTTGTCTCCACCCAGAATGGCTTTGCGGTCCTGCAGGGGGCTAATGAGGAAATATGCTTGCATCGGGAACAGCCAGCTGGGGCACTGGTAAGGAAGATCTCTACTGGTGCTGCCAGGAAAAAGTGGCAGGTCCTAATAGTGGGGGACTCTGCTTTGACAGGCACGGAGGCACCCATCTGTTGGCCTGATCTGGTCTTGAGGGAGGTGTGTTGCCTACCTGGAGCACGGATCAGGGATGTTGCAGAGAAGCTGCCTGCTCTGGTAAGTCCCATGGACACTTACCTGCTTCTAGTGATCCATGTGCGTGCTAGGGACGTAGATAGTACTAGCCTGGGAGACATAAAGAAGGACTACAGAGCCCTGGGAGAGGTGGTTAGGGGTTCTGGAGCTCAGATTGTTTTCACATCCATTCTCCAGGATACAAGGGAGGACCTAAAAAATCTAGGATTGGACAGGTTAATAAATGGTTACAAGAGTGGTGTCATGGTCAAGGGTTTGGGTACCTTAAACACGGGACCTGAGTTCGTAGGTCAGGTCTACTGGGGACGGCAGAGACCTGCTCTGATAAAGAAGGGGAAGAGTGGGCTTCTTAAGAGGCTTGCCAGACTTGTCAAGGATGCTTTAAATTAGATGTGTTGGGGGAGGGGGGCATTGTTCCATCCCAACATGCCCAGTTGGTAGCTACCACCTATAAAATATGCTCGGAGAAACGTAGCGACATTCAAGCTGTACTACCAAAGAGCTGGCCTCATTTGGAGCTCGGCTCAGATGTCTCATTATAAACATCCGTAGCATGGGAAACGAACAAGAGGAATTAGATATGTGTGCCCATCTGAGCAGGTATGATATAATAAGCAGCACAGAAATATGGTGTGATGGCTTCCATGACTGCAGTGTTGGAATGGAAGGTTACAGGCTTTTTAGGAAAGACAGGCCTGGTAGGCAGGGAGGGGGAGTTGCCCTTTATGTTAGAGATAGGATCCAGACTATAGAACTCTCTCTGGGGACAGGTGAGCAGTTAACAGAGAGTTTGTACGTCAGGGTTAAAAAGAAGACAGTGATGGGAGACATAACTGTGGGGATCTGTTACAGACTGTCTGATCAAGAGGACTCTGTGGATGAAGTGCTTCACAGAGAGATAGGAGAAGCCTCAAGCTTGCAGGCCCTTGTTCTCATGGGGAACTTAAACCACCCAGACATCTGGTGGAGCGACGGTACCGACCGGCACAAGCGATCCAGGAGGTTCCTCAATTGTGTGGAAGACAACTTCCTTCTGCAAGTAATAGAGGAGCCGACAAGGAGAGGTGCCCTTCTTGACCTCATGCTCATCAACTGAGAAGGGCTCTTTGGAAATGTGACGTTCCAGGGCAGCCTTGGTTGCAGTGATCATGAGATGGTAGAATTCAACATCCTCAGGAAGTGAGAAGAGGGTGCAGCAAACTCACTGCCCTGGACTTCAACAGAGCAGACTTTGGCCTCTTCAGGAACTTGCTTAGTAAGGTTTCATGGGATACAGCAGGGGGTCTCAAGACTGCTGGATGGTATTCAAGAATCACCTGCTCCAAGCTCAGAAGTGTTGCATCCCAACTAGAAGAATGTGCAGCAGGAGGGCCAGGAGACCTCCTTGGATGGATAAGGAGCTGCTGAGAAAAATTCAAAGGAAGAAAGAGGCTTATAAAAGGTGGAAGCAAGGAAAGGCAGCCTAGGATGAATACAGGGATGTTGTCTGGGAAGCTAGGGAACACGTAAGGAAAGCTAAGGCACAGTTAGAATTCAACTTAGCTAGGGATGTTAAGGATAACAAGAAGGGATTCTACAGGTATATTGCAAATAAAAGACAGACCAGGAACAACTTAGGCCCCCTCTGGAAGCTATCAGGTGAACTGGATACGCAGGATTTGGAGAAGGCTGAGGTTCTGAACAACTTCTTTGCCTCGGTCTTCAACAGGAAAGCCTCTGACTGCACCACCCAAGTCTTGGAAGGCAGACGCAGGGACTGTGAGAATGACGACCTTGGGCCCACTGTAGGAGAGGATCTGGTTCGAGACCATCTTAAGAACCTGAATGTGCACAAGTCCATGGAACCTGATGAAATCCATCTGAATGTCCTGAAGGAGCTGGCGAGTGAAGTTGCTAAGCCACTGGCCATCATATTTGAGAGATCGTAGCAATCAGGTGAAGTTCCTGAAGACTGGAAAAGGGGAAATATAAACCCTATTTTGAAGAAGGGGGAAATGGATGATGCGGGGAATTACAGACCAGTCAGTCTCACCTCTGGGCCTGGCAAAGTCTTGGAGCAGATTCTCCTGCAAGGCATGCTAAGGCACACGAAAAACAATGAGGTGCTTAGTGACATCCAGCATGGTTTCACTAGGGGGAAATCCTGCCTGACCAATTTGGTGGCCTGTTACAATGGGGCTACGGAACTGATGGACGGGGTAGAGCAGTTGACGTCATCTATCTTAACTTGTGCAAAGCTTTCGACACTGTCCCACACGACATCCTTGTTTCAAAATTGGAGAGGCATCAATTTGATAGATGGACCACTCAGTGGATAAAGAACTGGTTGGATGGCTGCACGCAAAGAGTTGTGGTCAGTGGCTCAGTGTCCGGCTGGAGACCAGTGAAGAGTGGTGCTCCTCAGGGATCGGTGTTTGGACCAACCTTGTTCAACATCTTTGTTGGTGACATGGACAGTGGGATTGAATGCACCTTCAGCAAGTTTATTGATGTCACCAAGCTGTGTGGTTCGATTGATATGCTTGAGGGAAGGAATGCCACCCACAGGGACCTTGACATGCTTGTGAGGTGGGCTGATGCCAACCTCATGAAGTTTAACCATGACAAATGCAAGGTCCTACACCTGGGTAGGAGCAATGCCAGGCACAGCTACAGGTTGGGTGAAGGGGAGATTGAGAGCAGCCCTGTGGAGAAGGACTTCAGGGTGGTGGTTGATGGGAAACTTAACATGAGTCGGCTTCAGTGTGTGCTTGCAGCCCAGAAAGCCAACCGTATCCTGGGCTGCATCAAAAGCAGTGTGACCAGCAGGTCAGAGGAGGTGATCCTGTCTCTCTACTCTGCTCTCAGGAGTCCTCACTTGTGTATTGTGTTCCTTTCTGGTGTCCTCAACATAAAAAGGACATGGAGCTGTTGGAACAAGTCCAGAGGAGGGCCACGAAGTTGATGNTGTATTGTGTTCCTTTCTGGTGTCCTCAACATAAAAAGGACATGGAGCTGTTGGAACAAGTCCAGAGGAGGGCCACGAAGTTGATGAGGGAACTGGAGCATCTCCCACATGAAGGCAGGCTGAGATGATGCTGTTCAGCCTGGGGAATAGAAGGCTGCATGGAGACCTCCTAGGAGCCTTCCAGTATCTGAAGGGGGCCTCTAGGGCTGCTGGGAGGGACTCTTCATTAGGGACTGTAGTGACAGGACAAGGGGTGATGGGTTCAAACTTAAACAGGAGACGTTTAGATTGGATCTAAGGAAGACATTCTTTCCTGTTAGGGTGGTTGAGATGCTGGAATTGGTTGCCCAGGGAGGTTGTGAATGCTCCATCCATGGCAGTGTTGAAGGCCAGGTTGGATGAAGCCTTGTGTGAGATGGTTTAGTGTGAGGTGTCCCTGCTTATGTCAGGGGGGCTGTAACTATATGATCTCAAGGTCTTTTCCTACCCTAACTATTCTATGATTCTGTGACTTGTTCACGTTCAGGTTCTTCAAATGGTCTCAGATCCGGTTCTCTCCTACACAGGTCCCAAGATCTTCATTCTCACATTACGAAAAGGAATATGGGTGCCAATGTGGGTGTAAATTTCTTCTCCAAAGTAACTAGTAATAGGATGAGAGGAAATGGCCTCAGTTTACACTAGGTGTAGTTCAGATTGCATATTAGGAAATATTTATTCACTGGGAGGGATGTCAGGCATTGGAACAGGCTACCCACAGAAGTAGTGGAGTCACCATCCCTGGATGGATCTAAAAGATGCGTATATATGGTTCTTAGGGACATGATTTAGTGTTGGACCTGATGATCTTAAGACTAAGACTAGACTTAGATCTAAGACTAGATGATCTTAAAGGTTTTCTCTGACCTAAATGATTCTATGATTCTAGGAGTTGCCTAAATATGAACATTACCACCATGCTGAGTAAGTACCACATTAGTATAGATTGGTTTGAGATCACACAATTTACTCTGCACTTATTCACTCTATTATTGTGGCTGAATACTCTGTCAGTAACAACAATGCCTACAAACTTGAAATGTGGACAGACAGAACCCTCAGTGTCCAAGAAAGAGCAAAAGGACATCTTGCACTATCCCTGGTGAGTAAGGTTAATCTATCATCAAAAAGTTAGGGGAAGTAATACAATTTTTTTTACTGGAGTCTCTTGTATCTCATTAGCAATATCTTATCCGATTAGCACATTAGCAGTATTCCTTTGTATTGCATTAGCATTCATATCATATCAGAATATATTGTTGCTAATACAATGTTGCAGTCGTACCATATTAGTGACTTTCATATCAGATTACTGAGATAGGATACTAATAAAACATTCTGATTCAATTAGTAAGGTAACAGAGTTCTCTTCTTTCCAAGTCACTTACAGCTTTGCTCCTAAATATAAGCTGATGATATGCATCACTGGAATAATCCTTTTACCATCTCAAAAAATCATTGCCCTTCAGAAATCATGTCTGTAGAAAGAAAGAATTGGAAATTGAGCCAAATGTTTCTATCCTGCAAAACTCTGTGATCTTTCCATTTCCAGGGATACTGAAGGGAAGAGAAACCTCTTTAATTAGGTACAGGCCTATTGCCTTAGCTGGCATATAATGCTATTTTCTGGGATGAATATTGTGAAGGGGAAATCAGCAGGATGAAACTTTCAGGTGGTGTTACTACTAAAATAGAAATGCAGACTTGTTTATGTTAGATTTCCTTCCTCCCTGATAAATCCTGTTTAGAAAACTTCCCCTGAAGAATGCAACAAATCACATTGATCCATAAGTGCTTACAGAGTCTCAGCATTAGTGTGCAATGCACAACAATTTAGACTCAAGCCTGCTGAGAACTGCAGTTTGAAGAGGAAAAATGGACTTTGGTAAAAACCAAATATACCTAAGATTCAAGTGATGCAGGTTGGATTACTAACTTTGCTATGACTTTGAGATAAACTCTGTGCACCACAAGCATGGATGTACTGTCAGTGAGGAGGGACTTCAGTAACTGTTTCTTCTCAGCCTTCCCCATTAGTTGGCAGTTACTATATATGATCCCAGCCCTATGACACAATGATGATTATATGCCTGTAGAGCACTCTTCCCCTTCTTACAGTGGCAGTTGCAACTATGGGTGCTTCAGCTGCAACCTATAAATCAGATGTTGACTTTATTTCAGAGTATGCACAACAATTTTTACAGACTGAGGGTAGGATGATGTGTTGAAATAAAAGTATTCCCCCAGATGTTTGTCCAACTCTAGACACATATCCATTGCTTTTCCTGGATAGCTGCATAGCTGGAAGTCATGGCCATGTGTTGCACTTTCTTCTGCATGCATTCTATCAAGGGCCAGGTCTGTAAGCATCATCTGAGATATGTCTGCAGTCAGTAACAAAATACTATAAACCAAATTAATTTTTTATGTTATCTATGAAATAGATGATGATTTACAGCATCTCCTTGTCTCAAAGCAATAATGAAATGTATGAATGAAATGTTAGCTACCTTTATTACATTGTAAATATACTGTCCATGCTGATTATTAACCTCATGAAGTGAATTGCACAGACAACAATACTAGAAAATTGAACAGTATCTCTGCTTAGGTCTTCCCAAATTAAAATTGTATTCATTAAAAAGTCTCAGACGTATTCCTGACGTAATATGGCATCATGATAGTTCTGGTCATAAGCTTTTGTCAAAGACAATGTAAGTCATGAGTAGAAGTTAGCTGAGTTTTATCTGCTGTGAGCTGGATTCTCTGTATAATACAGTCAGGAGCAGAACGTGCATTGGATTTCATTATAGAAGGATAATGCATTTAGACTGTAACTTCTATTAATACTGGAGGCATTAAATATTAGTTAATATAGACTTGGAAATTTCAAATTAGTGTAAAGTTACTAGGATTATAAATTATGCTGCTGTTATTACTATTGCAATTATTTCTTCATCCGATTCATTATATCTGTGGTTCTTCAGACTGTTCACATATTCCACACTGGACAAGTTGCCAACTTCAGGCAAAACAGACATCTTCCAGTTCCTTCTACTTTCATCTGGGATCTCTGACCATAGTGCTGCAGTCATCTCTTTTTTGCTCCATCTTTCTTTTACTTTTTTTTTTTTACCTACCTAAATACTGAACTCTTTTTTTGTATAGTACTCAAGTTAAAACCAATAAAGTATCATCAATTTAATTGTCTGGTTATTCATTGTTTAAGTCAACTTCTTAGAGTCAGTGTGTTACTAGTCAGGTTAAATTTTCAAAACTTGAAGAATACTCAAAATTTCTCTTTTTTATTAAATAGGTGATCAGTTATTAAAGATACAACATGGATGTCTGAAAAATAAAAAAGTTTAATTTGCATGTATTTGTCTGATTGCCAGACTGCTGCCTACAAACAATACACTACAATATCCTACATTTTCTTCAGCATTAAGGGAGGACAAAGGTACTCAGGTCAACTCATGGGGCTCAATTTAGTTGCCTATACTTGGGTGTCCAAAGACAACCTGTCCAAAGGTATCAGTGTCTCAAGCCTGGAACATTACACCCACTCCACACTTGAGCCAAACTGGAGCAAAATCTGCAAATAAAAAAAAACAGATTTTGCCTGTCAAATCATAGAATCACAGAATCATAGAATCAGCTGTGTTGAAAAAGAACTTTAAGATCATCAAGTCCAACCATTTCCCCAGAACAGCCATGTCCACCACTAAAACATGTTGCCTAGGGCCTCATCTGCATGGTTTTTGAACATCTATCCAGATAGTGATTCCACCAGCTCCCTGGGAAGCTGTTCCAATGCCTGATTATAATAAGCCTGGTTGACAATAAAGGCACCTACGTTAAGCCTCTACAATTTTTCAGCTAAATATCCTTCTAGATTCTGCATTGACTAGATTTCCACTAACTGTAACGGGTGCTTAGAAACTGATTTTTCCTATAGCAAATTTTGCTTAAATTTAGTCATCTGTATCTGACAGCAGATGTCCTTCCAAAAGATTAAATAAAAGGTATTTATGTATCTATTGCCCTTAGGTGAGCATTATCAATGAGAAATAAATTTTTTTTTTATACCTTTTTTCTTTTTTAGCAGAAACTACAGTAATGCCCATAAGTGGTTACACTACACCTGCAAAATATTGTAGAAGATCCTAAAGCATATGTATCATTAAAATTTTAACCTAAAAATAATGTAAAAGTGATATAACCTTACTGAGTACTTGAGAACTTGGATATAAACCTAACAATTTGTATAAGATCCTCAAGAAAGAATAGAAAAATAGTATGATAGTCCAAAAACTAAACTCTGTACAATACATTTTAAGTTTGGAAGTGTTAATATCAGCAAAAAATAAAAGCCTCCTGACTGTTGTTGTAAGAGATCACAAAATAATAATAGAGATTGCTTTCTATTTGAATGAATATTCATGAAAAAATCCATTATTTGCATATCCTTAGTAATTATATTCTTCCAAAGTTAAATTTTCCCCAATAGGCTTAATGGAGGGTGGAGGATAATTTCTTTATAGTATAAAATGTTATAGACTTAGGTTAGATAACTGCCCTAATTTTAGCTACCCATTGGTGGCCGTAATTCCATGGAGAACTTGGTAATGAGTAAATTTGTTAATTCCTTCTACAAAGCAGGCTTCATTTGCATTTTGCACCAATATACTACATCAATGCCATTATTAGGTACTAAGAGACGTAACCAACCAAATAAGCTAAAAATAATGTTCAGAATGTGCTCCAAAAGGCAAAAAGAAAATATTATTGGTTTTACCATGTGAGATTTGGAACTTTTGGGAAAAAAATCCTTAAAAAAAATAACAGAAAAAGAGTAGCTAAGGAAACAAACAAGCAAACAAAAACCAAACAAAAAACCAAAAAAACCCCACCATTATTTTCTATTTTGTAAAAAATAATAACAATATGAAAAAAGATAAGCACTTTAGTTTAAATTTCCATGAGAAACTTATTTGCCTGCTATTTTTCTTTTGACTTTTAACTGAAGCTTATGCTTAGTAGGAAATGTCCTTTCCAATGTAAGGGCAGGAAAAAATTGTGAAAATTCATAAATAAAATTAAAAAAAAATAAAATAAAATAAACACAATGCAAATTTATTACTTGCTTGTTTGATGTGACTTCATTACTCAGATTTTCACAAAGCTGGTTTTCAGCTGTTTATGAATAGCACATTAAAATTAACTGGCTATTTTCTGTATATTTTAATTAAAGTAATAGCATGAATGCCTATAATATACATGTTGGATAGAAAAGACATCACTGTTTATCACACGTGACAATACCTTGAAAAAGGAAAAAGCCAGCAAGAAACCTGTTAGCATCAGAATTTCTTGTTGCATTTTTCAAAAGCATTTCTTATCATTATGCTCCACAGGTATCAATGACAAAAACTAATAAAACTTCTATTTAATTTCAACATATTTTCTTTTAAAATCATTCTCATAAATGCCATCTTCAAATATTCTGTTTTCAGAAAAAATGAAGCTTTTGTAAATATGAACTGTATAAACTATTATCAGACATATCTTGCCCTGAAAGGTGAGAAACCAGCATAGGTCATAGAGCTGGTCATTCTGAGATCACTCCTGCCTTCTTGTTTGCAAACTAACTTACTTTTATATTACTTTCTTCCCTTGCTCTGTTTTTTTGATGGTGAATGCTCTGCATTGCCTTTATTATCTATGCCATTGAAAAAGTTTGCTCCTGTGATGTTAAGAACTAGCATGTGTCTATGTTATTTCTAAAGATCCAGCTTAAGAATCATCACCAAAAGAATAATCGGTCTAATGAGAATTGGAGGCACTAGTGCAGTAAGGACAACTAAGGAGCAAAATGGGTGGAACAAAGCAAAATGGTAAAGTGGGTACAAGCATTTCTAAAACATATTTATTGAGAAAGTTGCAAGTTGATGATTTCCCATCATACTTCTCTATATTCTTATGACTTATCATCCTCCTGTTTTTAGAGGCAACATTTGTTTTGTCATAAAAATCCTTGATATTTTGTCTTTTGTGTTCTCAAACTAAGAAGTATGGCAGTTGTTGTGAATTCATCATGTCATGCCTGATGACAGATTTCCAAATAAATGTATTTTTTAGGTGAGAAACTTGATTTTACTTATCTATATATTAATTTACTTATAAGTACAGGGACTTATTATTATAATTATTACTTTACGTAGAAGTTGTCTGTGGGATTTGAAATAGCTTTTATGTGGCTTCAGAATTATTCAGAATAAAAGAATTCAAAAGCATCTAAGTCATATAAATATGTATGGAGGGATACAAGCTGTTTGTATGCACAATAGGATGGTAATAAAAACAGTCTGTAAGCTTCTTCCAATAGCAATCTCCTATAACCACCCACTGTTTAGTCATTTTGTAATAATGTGATGGATGAAAATGTTTCAAAGCTGTAATATGAAATAGATCTGCTCGAATTGCATGTGCAGATAGTGAAATAATGCTAGAAATATATAGATAATAAAGTGTCTATTCAATATCTCTAACCACAGATACCATGAAAAAGCAAATTCTTTAAGTTAGTGTGTGGTATCCTGCAGCTGATGATAACTTTGTCTAATTTAGACTAGAAATCTAGACCTAAGTGGTCCCTTTCCCAGCTACAAGAAAAACTCTGATTTTCTAGTACATTCTCCACTGTTAAATCCTGAGCCAGATTCTTTAGCCTAAACTATAGATTGGGAGATGTGGTGTAAGGAGCATCTGCAAGTTGTGTCAAAAAGATACAGATTTTTTTGCAGCTCTGTGTTATCACTTTTCCTGAGTTATAAAGGGTAATACAGAATGATCTCAAACACCAGGATTTTTATTTGGTCATGTGTTTGACCCATTTTGCATTCACTTTAAAGAGATATAAACAGACGAAAAGTCTCCAGCTGAGTTCTGTTAACTCAAGCAGTTTTAACCTGCCATAGTACCTTAAGCACCATGGAAAGAAATATAATTTACATATTAATCTATGAGACTGGACAGAGACAGGTCCTTAGATTTCTGAAGATGCACTTCTGAATCAGGTTTAGCAACCGTAATGAAGAATTTTCATTAGCTCTCTTATACTAATTAAAACAGCTAAAGACACTGAAGAGGATTTACAGAAAGACGTTCTATTCCCAGTGAGTTTGGTAAAACCTAGAAGCCTAAAACGGAATACCTTCCTCACCCTGGCATAGCTTCTGAGATTTGAAAATGCCAGAATAGCAGAATTATGTCAGAATATATCAGATGTTTGCAAGAAACAAATAATTTCCTGTATGGTCATTTCCTACAGCAGAAAACAGAACATGTTTTTACACTGTAATAATAATTTTTAAACATAGAAACAGCTAGGTTAGAAAAGACTTTTAAGATCATCAAGTCCAACGATTACCCCAGGCCTGCCAAGTTCACCATTAAACCATGTCACTGAGGGTCTTGGTTTTCATGCACTTCCAGGGAAGGAAATTCCACCAAATCCCTGGAAAGCCTGTTCCAATGCCTGATTAGCCTGTCTGAGAGGAAATGTTTTCTAATATTCAAGCTAACCTACGTTGGTGCAGCTTGAGACCATTTCCTCTTGTCCTATCACTTCATATCTGGGAGGACAGACCTATTCCACTTCAATACAAACTCCTTTCAGGCAGTTATAGAGAGCAATAAGGTCCTCCCTGATCTTCCTCTCCTTCAGACTAAACACCCCCAGTTCCCTCAGATGTTCCTTATAAGGCGTACTCTTCAGATCCTTCACAGCTCCACTGCCCTTCTCTGGACCCCCTCCAGCACCTCAATGTCTCTCTTATAGTGAGGGGCCCAGAGCTGAACACAAGATTTGAGGTGCAGCCTCACCAGTGCCCATTACAGGGGGATGATCACTGCCCTGGCTCTGCTGCCACACTATTGCTGATATAGGCCAGGATGCTGCTGGCCTTCTTGGCTAGCTGGGCACAAGCTGCTAGTGTTTAGCTCTGTCAATCAGCAACACCACTTCCTTTTCCATGGGTAGTTTTCCAGCCACTTTTCCCCATGCCTGGAGCATTGTGTGGGGTTGCACAAGTGCAGGACCTGGCACTTTGCTTTGTTGAACTTCATGCAGATGGCCTTGGCACACGGAACCAGCCTGCCCAGATCCCTGTGCATAGCCTTCCTATCCTTCAGCAGATCAATACTCTCACTCAAATTGATGTTGTCTGCAAACTTACTGAGGGTGCCCTCGATCCCCTCATCCAGATCATCAATAAAGATAATAAAGAGTGCTGACCCTAACACCAAGCTCTGAGGAGCACTACTAGTGACCAGTTGCCAACAAGGTGTGACACCATTCACCACCACTCTTTGGGCTCTGCCAACTAGCCAGCTTCCAGCCCACCAAAGAATTCACCTATCCAAGCCATGAGCAGCCAGTTTCTCCAGGAGAATGCTGTGGGACAGTGCTGAATGCTTTACTAAAATCCAAAGAGACAGTGTCCAAGCCTTTCCTTCATCAATCAGGCTGGTCACCTTATGATAGAATGAGATCAGGTTGGTTAAGCAGTACCTGCCCTTCATTAATCCGTGCTGACTCGGCCTGATCCCTCCATTTTTCCGCACGTGCTTTATGATCTCACTTAGAATCATCTGCTCTGTGACATTCCCTGGCACTAAGCTCAGGCTGACAAGCCTGGAGTGTCCGGGGTTCCTACCTGCCCTTTTTGTAGAGAGGTGTAACATTGGCCAACCTCCAATCCTCTAAGACCTGCCCATTACAAGACCAGGACTGCTGACAGATGAGTGGCTTTGCCAACTCTTCTACCAGCTCCTTCAACAGTCTTGATTGTAATCCATAGAGCCCCATAGACTAGTGTTTCTCCAAGTAGAGCAGGAGGTTGCTAACCATTTCTTCCAACTCATGAACAATTCCCCATAATTCAGTGGGGACTTCAATCAGCTCTTTATCTCTGCCATCCAACTCAGAGAACCAAGTAACCTGAGGATGCTGGTGTGACTATTAAAACCTAAGACAAAGGCAGTGTTAAACACCTCAGTTTTTCCCTCATCCTGAGTCACTAGTTTTCTCCAATAGTATCCAATAGAGAATGGAAGTTCTCTTTGGCCCTCCTTTTGTTGGTAACATGTTTGTAAAAGTATTTTTTATTTTCTTTTATGGCAGTGGACAGATTTAGTTCCAGCTGTGCCTTCACCTTTCTAACTTTTTCTCTACATAACCTAACAGCATCCTTGTACTTTTCATGGGGTAGCTGTTACTTCTTCCACAGCTGATAAATTTTCCTTTTTTCCCTGAGTTCCAGCAGTATCTCCCTGTTTATCCAAGCTAGTCTCTTTCCCTCTGGTTCAATTATCAACATATAGGGACTGCCGCTCTTGCACCTTAAGGATTTCACTCTTCAAGAGTGTCCAGGCTTCATGGACCCCTTTGTCTTTCAATAATGTTTCTCAAGGAATTCTGCCAACCAGCATCCTAAACAAGCCGGAGTCAGCCCTCTGGAAGTCTAAAGTGGAAGTTCTTTCTAACTTCTCCAAAGACTGAAAAGTCAGTCATTTTGTGATCACTTTCCCAGGACATTCTTCAATCACCATACATCACAGACTAGTCCTTCTGCTTACAAACAGGAATTCTAACCAGCCATTATTAACCAGTGGGTTAGGAAGTTATCTTCTATACCCCCAAGAACCTCCTGGATTGTTTCCTCTCTGCTGTGTTGTACTTCCAGCAGACATCTCATACGTTGAAGTTCCCCATGAGAACATAGGCAAGCAATCATGAAACATCTCCCAGTTGTTTGAAGAACACCTCAGCTGTAGCTTCATTGTAGCTGGGTGGCCTATAACAGGCTTCTACCAGGACATCTGCTTGGTGGGTCTTCCCCCTAATCTTCACCCACAAATATTCAGCCTTCTCATGCACAACATTGAGTTCAAGGCAGTTGATACACTCTACATGCAATGTACTCTTTCACAGACACCACCTTGTCATGGGGTAAGAGCTTGCATGCCCTTGTGAGGTTCGGAGCTATGTTGGTGGTGCCATATGCTTCCGGTAGGGTCTCCCATACCAGACAGGTCCCAGCTGAAGGGTCAAAGTGTGTCTATAGGGGGATTGGCTCACTAGCCTTCAGGCAATCATCCTACAAAAAGCACAACTCTAATTTCAAACCCAGGCAGATGGAGCTCATATAGCCCTGTAAGGCCATCCACCTAAGAGAAGGACCCTCTAATCAAACATGTTCTTTTCAGCAGATATGCTCCAACTCTGCAAGCTGACCCTGCAGAAAAAGACAAATTCTACTCTGACCTTCATCACCTCACTCAAAAGACTCCTATAGATCATAATCCTTGGTGACTTCAACACCCTAGTAGGTAAGAACTCTGAAACCTGG